>JAJMHH010000001.1:137938-234503 GCA_030582955.1 Osmozyma tolerans
TTTTTTTTTTTTTTTTTTTTTTTTTTTAATTATGGAGTATGAAAAGTTGGCAGAATTCTAAGTTTATAATGAATTAATCCTGGCAAAAGAGTAGATGGAGTATAAGAGCTCAGAAAAATGTTTGAAGTAGTGAATTCTACGATGCTTGAAAGTTTTTGGGAATTTTGAAAATGGACGCCTTGAAAACGTTGCTTACATAATCAGAATCAATGTTATATACACAAAGAATATTTCACGGAAGTTGTTAACGTGAGGCTAAAATGGAAAATTGAAAAAAAGAGAATATTTCTCTGGAGACCCAAAATTAATCTTCAAATTTATGTTCGAATGGATAAAAAAACAGTTGTTGTCTTAAATGTTCAGATACAAAGTTCTTTTAAATCGCAAAAAATATTATCCTTAAATTTATGGATCCAATATTATTTAGTTGCAAAAAAAGTAGTGTTTCCTTCACTGTATATGAGGTAAATTTTGCAAAATGGTCGCACTATTGCAAACTTAATCAACCATCTCATACTATTCAATACAACGTTCAATTCAATAATTTCGGGTCATTACATTATTAGATTTTTCAGCTCAATAAATTGTATTGTCAGATCTGTAGAATTTTCAACCTCTGGTGCTGGTGTACTGGCGTACCACTGGTCAGAAGCTTCGATATATTCTATATCTATAGATTATGTAATCATATATTACAATATTCGTACTTCATTTTGGAATACACTAACTACTATATTACAGTGGTAGTTTTAATAATGCTCATCGTCTTGCTTCCCCCTGGTCTAGTGGTATCATCAATATTGTTCATCTCAAATTAACCAAATTATGTGATAATGGTCAAAACGGATTCTCCGAATTTTCCGTCGGAACGTTGGTATCTCCGTGTGCGCACCACTAGTGCCACCATTGAGGGAAGTTCCGCGAACCTCTGCTCGTACTCCAACCACAATGCTTGGATTGCTTAAACAAAGATTTGCCTTCAGAGCCACTGGTGGTGTATCGCCAGCGCAGCTACTTTCAAAATTGAGAGCTCCAGCAAAACAGCTCCGACTTAATTCTACTAAAGCTGCTCCTCGCGCACCAAATCTGAATCCTCAACCTCCGCCTCCTACTGGATTGCGTAAGTTGGTCAAAGATTATGGGTATGCTGCCTTGGGTGTTTATTTGACTTTAAGTGCCATTGACTTGCCTCTTTGTTACTTGCTAGTTCATCTGATGGGAAAGGAGCAAATCGAAGAATACGAGAATAAGGTTAAGCAGTACTTTGGTTATGGAAAGAGTGATGCTGATTTGCAAAGACAGCAAGAAATTGACAAGATCAATGAAGAGGCTGAAGCTCCAACTGAAAAAGGTGCACTTTTGCCATGGTTTTCCTGGACGGAGTTTGCTATTGCCTACGGTCTCCACAAGTCTGTGCTTATCTTTGTTAGGGTTCCATTGACTGCTATGTTCACTCCAGCCATCGTGCGGACTTTGCAAAGGTGGGGATTCAATATCGGTTCATCAGCTGCTGGTGCTGGTGCAGCCAAAGGAGCAATGCCAGGGAAGCCAGACTTTGGCACTCCAGTGTCCAAGAGGAACAAATGGTTCTCATGGTTCTTTTAAATTTGTATATAGACATGTGCCTTGGGCACCAAGAAATAGGTTTTAGCGTGCTATCTGTAGTCATGCAGCCATGTAGTCATGAAAGAATAAATAGTCTATAGGTGTCAGATGCCAAAAAGAAGCTTGCACCGTTCGTACACATAGAAAGTGCACGCCACCATGGGGATCACCTTCATGTAGCCAATGGTGAGCCCCACGTAGAAGCCCTTGAATCCGCTCTCAGCAAAGATCAACTTCACCGTCTGCTTAAATGAGAGAAGGCCTCCTGACTTAATCACGCCAGAAACCTGCATGCGACGGCGGATCACCTCGAACGGATATGCCGCTGTTTGAGAGCACATCCCCAGAAGACCACCGGCAAAGAGCTGGGCTGGTGTCCAGAGGGGCACACGGGAGTCACGTGAACTCACGTTCTCGGTGTTATCCTTGGATTTCTTGATCACTCGGGTACTGGTGGAGGCGTAGTGGGACGGATCGGCAACGCAGAATGGGGCAAGGTACTTTGACCGGAAAAGATCATGGATCATATCGTGAACATAGAAGGAGACGCCGGCGTAGGGGATCATACCTAGCATAGTAGGCCCGAAGCCACGGTAGAAGTTGGATACCTGGACGACGTTGTTCGGGAGCTTCTGGCGGGTATATTTTATCCATGTTGGGTCAGTTTGTCGTTGAGGAGGATGTTCGTTATAAACTTGGCCCAAGATGGACAAGAGCCGGCCCTTATGGTGGGAGAAGAACGCCCGGTGGTCGTGGCCGCCAGGGCCATGGTCGAGGTTGCGTGTCTCGAAAGCCAAGCGTACACGCACCAAATCGAGTGGGTATGTGAAGAAGACACTGGCGAGGCCGGATAATGATCCAGCCATGAACCGCCGAGTGGCGTTTTCGTAGGAGTCGTTGGGGATTATGACACTGCGAATTTGCTCGTATGCCACGAACTTGATGGCTGCATAGGGGAAAATTCGAAGGAGAGTGACCGAATGGCCTTGGAAAAGACCATAAAGGCCATCATGGTGGTATATTGTTTGGCCTGCTCTGATCATTCCGCCGAATGAACCACGATACCTGAGAAACTCTGGATTGGAAGTCTGGAATAAGATCTTGATCCGGTCTAGTGGGGCTATTAGCGTTTTAGAAGCGCTTCCAGATATACCACCGGCGATTCCCAGACGAATCACGTATTCTAGGGAATGTTTGTCTATTGTCCGAAGTGACGACGGACGGTCTTGTGAAATGCTATGTGAGGGAGGCGGGGACATTTCAGACGGTATTCCGTCATCGGGAGGATATCGAGCAGCATGATGTGCTATGGGGTTTGTCATTTGACGGGGTTTTTTGTGTGGGGGAAAAGAAAAAGACTGTGGATGAAGAGCGCCTGCGACGGGGCTGTAGTGACGAAATCACCGAGGATGGCAGGCGGTAATGAAGATATGGGGTCGATGATGTATGCAGGATGCGCTCTACCCAATTGGGTGACAGAGGAAGTAATGACGTAGTTAACAGCCACGAGTTCTCTGGTACGAAACATGGTGAGTATTCTGTGTATTGTTCTGCTGTGCCGTTGTGCCGTAGTGAATTGCTGTGATTGGTGCTAGGAAGGCAAAAATAAAAACTGTTAGCGTCTGCTGTGATGGTATGCAAAAAAAATGACTCCGGCGTGATTCGAACACGCGCATCATACGATAACAGAACTTGAGTCTGCCGCCTTAGACCGCTCGGCCACAGAGCCATTATTAATGAGTAACGTACCATGGATTAATCAGTCACGGTGTCTCAGATTTAGTAATCGTCCATAATGTAAGCATCCAGACTGCGCAATCGTACCCCACATTTGCTAAGAAAAATGCCTTAAATACCGGCGGTTGCCCACCGTTTTTCTTCCCACCACAATGAGCAAATACGGATTCGTTAAAATTGAAAGAGATATCTCT
Organism: Osmozyma tolerans; assembly: GCA_030582955.1. Taxonomy (NCBI): domain Eukaryota; kingdom Fungi; phylum Ascomycota; class Pichiomycetes; order Serinales; family Metschnikowiaceae; genus Osmozyma; species Osmozyma tolerans. The sequence goes on from JAJMHH010000001.1 coordinate 141,475, forward strand.
AAGGCCATCAAGACCAGAAATGGCCCTACGCCTCAAAAGCCAGAAATCCCCCTGTCTGACCTCGATGAAAAAATCTTAGCTTACGCCTCCAAAGAATTGCCCCAGAAGGTCTTGTACCATTCCCTTAGAGTATATCTCTACTCTGTCGCTGTAATCAATGATTACTTCCCCCATTGGGATTTGGGCAAGTCAGTGCTTTTCGCTACGACATTGCTCCACGACATTGGAACTACAGACAAGAACATGAAGGCCACCAAGATGTCGTTTGAGTTCTACGGAGGCATCGTCGCAAGAGACTACATTTTCGAAACCACCAAAGACCAGGATTTTGCTGAGGCGGTTTCGGAGGCAATTATTCGCCACCAGGACCTTGGTGAATCTGGATACATCACCACCTTGGGCATGATCCTCCAGCTCGCCACCATCTTGGATAATGTCGGTGCTAACACCCAGTACGTGCATCCAGATACATTGGATTACGTAAATAGGAAATACTCACGTGACGGATGGCTTGGATGTTTTGCTCTGGCTATTGACAGAGAAAACAACGAGAAACCATGGGGTCACACCAGTCTGTTGGGAGTGCCTGACTTCCGTGAAGGGGTTTTGGCCAACAATGTGCAGTATGTCAATGAGCAATCTTAACTGGTTGCAACAGTCTAGTCAATGTGGATTCTGCTATATAGTTAAGACAATATAAGTGTGTGTTCAGGTGGCTGCTGTTTATAACCTACCTAAGATTTGGAGATAGTCATGTGAATAAGCCTTTATGGCCAAGTTGGTAAGGCACCTCACTAGTAATGAGGAGATCGTCAGTTCGAATCTGGCTGAAGGCATTCTTTTTTCGCGTACTTTTTGCAGCCACATTTGTGATTTTTTTCTTGATTTACTACAGTCGTTACTTCTTTCTCTTAGTTACCCTTTTTGTATCAATTCATGAGTGAATCGGACGACCGGTGGCCGGCCTGGTGCCAGGAGAACGGAGCCAATTTCACCGCCGATGAAATCTATTCTATATTTAGTGAACTCCAGACTACTTTGGGATTCCAGCGCCATAACGCCACAAACATGTTTGAGTATTTAATGGCACTTCTCGACTCTCGGGCTAGCAGAATGCCTTGTTCGCAAGCGCTTCTTTCGCTTCATGCTGACTATATTGGCGGAGACCTGTCCAACTATAAAAAATGGTATTTTGTGGCGTGCTACGATGATGAAAACAGCATCCATGACAAAAAGATCCTCAAGACCAAGTGGCGCAGTCTAGATAGGTTCATGCGGGGAGAAAAAGGTGATTTTGAAGACCCTGACTCCTTATGGTATATGGACTTCCAATGGAGAACGAATATGAAGTCACATAGTGAGCGTGACTATCTCGCTCATTTGGGCCTTTGGCTCCTAGTATGGGGGGAAGCCAATAATATAAGGTTTATGCCTGAATGCTTATGTTTTGTATTTAAACAGGCTTTGGGATACGTCGAAGGCGGGCCTTCTGAAGCTCTCCCTGAGCTCTTCTTCCTAGATAACGTCATCACCCCAATATACCGGTTCCTCCATGACCAGCAGCTTGAAACTTTGGAGAATAACATCAAAAGAAGAATCAATAAAGACCACTCCCACGTGATTGGTTACGACGACGTCAATCTGTTTTTTTGGCTCCCTGAAAACATCCACACACTTCGGCTCAATGATGCCACTGCATTTGCTGACGTGGCCAAGGAGCTCCGGTACTTGAAACTCGGCCAGGTGGCGTGGGCATCCAGCTTTGCCAAGACGTATAAAGAGGTACGCTCGTGGCTCCATCTTCTTGTTAACTTCTCCCGTATTTGGGTCATCCACGTCTGCATGTTCTGGTACTTCTTCTCCTTCAACTGCCAGGCTCTCTATACGAGGCAATACGACGTTGCAGTTGATAATCTGCCTGCTCCCCAAATCCAGCTTGTTGTTGTGGGGCTTGGTGGAGCACTCGCTGCTGTTTTGATATGTTTTGCCACCATTATGGAAATGTTCTACGTTCCTCGTCTTTGGGGAGCCCATGGCCAATTGGCGGGCCGTCTTGGTCTTTCTTTCTTTGTGTTGGTTGCAAATTGCGCTATTCCAGCTTATGTGTTCCTCTTTAAGCCCTGGACGGTGTTTTCCCGTCTAGCCATTGGTCTCGGATGTGTTCAGCTAGCCATTTCGTTTGCCACAACCATATATTTTGGTACTGTTCCCCCAGATAATCTTTTTAAGTGGTTTCTTCCCACTAGCGTCAAAAGAATTAAAGCGGCTCTTCTCACCAAAAACTTTGCCCCACTCCCCAAACGCAATAGGGGCTTCTCGGTATTGTTATGGACATGCGTGTTTTCATTCAAGTTTGCCGAGTCATACTTTTTCTTGACGCTTTCTTCTCGTGATCCTATCAAGACTCTATGGTCCATGGACACCACAAGATGCGTTGGTGATGTATGGTTGGGAAGGATGGTCTGTGGAAACTATGCAAAGATAGTGGCATTTTTACTCTTGGTGACTAATTTTGCTCTTTTCTTCCTCGATACTTACCTTTGGTACGTCATTTGCAGTTGCCTGTTCTCTGTTCTTTTGGTGCTTACCAACGGTGCTTCTTCAATGAAGCCATGGAGGGCTATATTCACCAAATTACCTGGACGAATCATGACCAAAATCCATTATGCTTTCGAAGACAACCACAACGACTCGTCCAACTTTGCCGTTTCACGTCTTTGGAATTCCTTCGTGATTTCCCTTTACAAAGAGCATCTTGTCTCCATAGAGCAGCTCAATCAGCTCGTTTACCGCATAAGCGTACAAGGGAACAAATCACTAGAGAATTATGCTAAAAAACCTCCATTTTTCGACCACCAAGATGATGTCTCCTCTGCAGATTTGATGTCTGTTTTCCTGAGAGATGATGAAGCTGCTCGTCGTATATGCTTTTTTGCCCGATCACTAGCGTGTCCTTTGCCACCGCCATACCAAGTGGAGGGACTTCCAGCGTTTACAGTGCTTGTTCCTCATTATTCAGAGAAGATTCTTCTCGGCCAGAAAGAGCTCATCAAGGAGACAGGCCAATCCAAGATATCTCTTTTGGACTATTTGAAGAAGAGTTATCCGTCAGAATGGGATCTGTTCGTTAAGGATTCAAAGCTTTTCAACCGCCAGAAGACCCAGCAGCCGGAAATAGACCAGCCTGAAGCAGCGAAGCAGCCTGATAATGAGCCTGAATCAGAAAAACAGCCAGAGATACAACCAGAGCATCCAGATAGGGAAGTGGACGATATTCCGTTCTATAGCGTCGGGTTCTTGAATAACCTGCCAGAGCTCGTGTTACGAACACGAATTTGGGCTTCGTTACGGTACCAGACGCTCTACCGTACACTATCGGGATTCAACAGCTACAAAGCAGCAATCCGGAGTCTCTATTATGCTCAGAACTACGATTTCGATTCGGAGTACGTTTCACAAGTGGAGGACATCCAGCACGAGTTGGAACTTTTTGCTGGACGCAAATTCCAGCTCTTGGTGACCATGCAGCGGTACCAGCAATTCAACGAGGAGGAGAAGGAAGGAGCTGGTATTCTCCAGGAGAATTTTTCCGATTTGAATATCGCCACTATCGTCAAAGAAGAACAAGAGGACGGCACAATTGACTACTACTCTGTGTTGATGAGAGACCGTGACGAGGAAACTTTCCGAATCAAGCTTTCCGGAGACCCGATTCTTGGAGATGGGAAAGCAGATAATCAGAACCATGCTGTGATTTTCCACCGTGGCGAGTACATCCAGACTATTGATGCGAACCAGGATAACTACATTGAGGAGTGTCTCAAGATCAAGTCTGTATTAGCGGAATTTGATGAGTTGGCCATTGATGCCAGTGGAGAGTACGAGGCGGGGAAGACGGTGGACTCGCTGGCAGCAACAAAAGTGGCGTTTTTGAGTGCTCGGGAGCATATTGTCTCGGAGCATAGCGGAGTTTTAGGAGATGTGGCAGCCGGGAAGGAAAAGACGTTTGGTACTTTGTTTGCACGGGCATTATCGGAGATCAGTGCCAAATTGCACTATGGCCACCCTGACTTCATCAATAGTGTTTTCATGTTCACACGAGGCGGCATCTCAAAAGCACAAAAAGGTCTCCATTTGAACGAGGATATTTACGCCGGTATGAATGCGGTTTGTCGGGGAGGAACCATCAAACACATTGACTATTTCCAATGCGGTAAAGGCAGGGACCTTGGATTTGGTACCATTGTTAACTTCACGACCAAAATTGGTGCTGGAATGGGCGAACAGGTGGTTTCAAGAGAGCATTTCCACATGGGCACTGCTCTTCCGCTTGACCGCTTTCTATCCTTTTATTATGCCCATGCTGGTTTCCACTTGAACAATGTTTTCATCACGTTATCGGTGGAGATGTTCCTTTTGTTGCTTTTCGCCCTTGGTGCTTTCAAGCACGAGACGATTCCGTGTGTTGATTCTGAAGGCACCATCCCAGCCGGATGCTACATGTTGCAGCCGGTATTCCAGTGGGTGACACGGTTCATTTTGTCATTGTTCATCTGTTTCTTCATCTCGTTTCTCCCACTCTCGCTCCAGGAATTCTCGGAAAAGGGTGTGATGAAGGCTGTTTGCCGAGTGGCTGCCCATTTTGCATCGTTGGCTCCCATTTTCGAGGTGTTCGTCTGCAGAGTGTACTCTGTCGCTTTCACAGATAATCTTCACTTTGGTGGAGCCAAATACACCGCCACGGGACGTGGACTCGCTACAGCAAGACTTCTGTTCCCATCTACTTACGCTCGTTATTCTGGAGTCTCTATAGTTCCAGGAGGTGCTATGGTGATGACGTTGGTGTTCTCTACACTTACACTGTGGCAAGCTACCACCATTTGGTACTACATCTCGTGTTTATCGCTTTGTCTTGCCCCTTTCTTGTTCAACCCACATCAATTCGACTTGTGTGAGTACGTTCTTGACTACAAGCGGTTGATGCACTGGTTATTCAAGGGACAAGGCCAGAGGAGCCGGAGCAGTTGGGTGGCCAGTCAAAAAGCCAGCAGAACAAGATATACACAACTGAAGAAACGACTCCAAGATGCTGCTGCTCGTGGAACCGTTTCTACAAGGCGTTGGAGCAGAGCTCATTTGGATCTTGTGTTTCCATTGATGGAGACAGCAGTTTACATGGTTCCGTATATGTACGTGACGGCACAAACCGGAGTACAAGGAGCACAGCCACGGGACCCGATCTTGAGGATTGTGTTGTTGGCGATGGTTCCTGTGGCGGTGAATTTTGTGTTCTTAGTGGCAACTTTCCCACTTGCTCTTGTGGTTAGTAATGCTGTTCGAACATGGTGGCCACGGTTCCCATCTTTTGTTAGTGGGTTTGCTCTTGTGGCTGCTGTTTTCGCTGCTATGGTGGGTTTCCAGACTGCACTTGTTTTTCATGATTTCTCTATGGCCCGAACACTCTGTGGGTTTGTTTGCGTGATCAAAATGCACAAATGGATGAGAAATATCGTTTATGTTTGTGTTCTTACTAAAGAGCTCGCCACGCCGGAAGTCAATCATGCTTGGTGGACAGGAAAGTGGGCTATTGATGGGTTAGGATGGCGTGGTGTTTTGCAGGTATTTCGAGAACTTGTGGTGAAAACTACAGAAACTACCGCTTTTGGCTACGATTTCCTTCTTTCCACCGCCATCTATACCATCATGTTCCCTTTAGCATCGATTCCTTATTCTGATAAAGTGCATACTTTGATGCTTTTCTGGTTGAAACCATCTCAGGTGGTCCGCAGTCCGATCTTGTCAAAACGACAAAGAAGAGCTCGAGCTTTAGCAGTGGCAAAGTACCTGGTGGTGTACATTTTTGTGATTTGTGTGCTTTCAGCACTTCTAGCAGGACCATTTTTTGCCGCTTCCCCTCTTTCTTCAACTGTGGCACTGATGGTTCCTTCTTTTGCTACTCCTTTTTTGCAGCCAGCTCACCAGCTGAATAATGATACCGGTGATGCTTTTCCTCTGCTGTCTATAGAGCTTCAGTCGCTCTCCACGGTCTTTTGATCGGTGAATACCATTCAGGATGTTATGCTTCGCATGCGATACTTCTTTCTAGAGTCTCCCAGTACATCCTAACCTATAATAGTTGTACTGTCGTTTCGACAATGAGTTGATATCGATGATGTCCACCAAAGTACTTTCTGCTTTGGCTTATGAAGTTGTGGATTTAACTTATGATTTGGCTCTCTTTAGATTGACATATAAAGTCGGATTTATAAGTCGATTGTCATCAATTATTCTATCAATGAAGTGATAGCCAAAATCTGATGTTGAATTTCATTGTCAACGGGGAATCCATAATAGTTTTTAAAAACTTGATTACATAATATCATTTATTTGGGGTATCAGTGGTTGATTAGGTAATTTCAGCTTAAAGCTTCATACTTCTCATAAGTTTGTACCTAAGACTATCCCTTCAAAGATTCCATTATTTCGATGTAGTTTCAGTATTCGATTGGATAGCCCAAAATAGACATTTAGCCTGCACTTAATTCAGAATCAAAAAACCTTGCATTTATATATCATGGTGTATGCCCTGGTTTCTGTAAATGGGTAATAAGAATTCCAATTTCACTCTGTTGAATACACGTAGTATTTTGTGGGGAATACAACTATAATATTGTTATTACATATAATACAGGTCCAAAAAAATAGCCACTTCTTTAAAGTGGGCAGATTAATATAATTTGATATCATGTTATTTCTCTTTTTATCTTATATCTTATATATCTTATATACCTTATATATCCTATATATCTTATATATCTTATATATCTTATATATCTAATATATCTATTCACATTTAACTATCCTTTACATCTGTATATAAAGAACATATTATCATTTCTTGTCTACATATCAAAGACTTTAATTCTTCAAATGGCTATATAAATAGATATTCATTTGGCAATGTAAGAGAATATCCCATTAAATAGTGGCCTCAGAATTGCGGCAAAATACATGCTTCTAGGCAAAATAAAACGTTCAAAATTTGATTAAATAGGGTTGACAAAATACAAATTGCATCATACTAGAATAGCTTTTACCAGATTATCGAGAAACAAAGAAATTAGAAACCGTGAATGGAAATAACAGAAGTGTATATGTCCCCCGGTACGTACGATCAATTAAATATAGAAAATTGATACTTTGAACTAAAATATTAAGATCAAAAACTATAGTCAGGTTGCAACATCCGAACCGAACATTGATATGAAGGGCTGTTTTCTGGGAATTCTATTTGAGAACAAAGGTTCACTAATAGTTGAATGTATATACTGTCTCAATGGTTGGAAAAAACAAAAACAGTGAAAGAGCTTAAAACTAGAGAAAAGGCTAAAAAATTACATAAAGAAACTATTAATCGGAGGTGAAATTGAATATAACGGTCTTTAAAGTCCCAAGAATCCTGACAAAATATTTTTTTTTTAAAAATTTCAGAATTTCCTCACTTTAATTCCATTTGATATTTACTTAATCTCACATGCTGTCTTTACAGATTTCGCATCATTTATATAGATCTGCTTACACCAAACAAAATATATAAAACACTTCATCTTCCCAAAAACAACAAAATAATCAACCAACCAAAACTAAAGACCACAAATACCTCAATTCCTTATACAATCTCTAAAAATCTAAAAATCTATAAAATCTCTATATAGTCTCTATACAATCCCCATATAATCACTATTAATCAATCAAATCAACAATCACGTGACTCCTACATAGAGGTATTGTTTACTCTTACGGCCGATCTGTCCCTGTTTCCACCTTAACATGGCTTCACGAATACAGAGCCAGAAAACGGCACTCTTGGCCAGTCTACGAGAGCATAGCGACGAAGATCTAGATTTTGATAACGACGAATCTGCCACTCTTAAAAACCCCCGTCTTGATGACCTCCATAATCTCCATGATAACTTTGAGACACTTAAGCTTTCGTCAAGTGGTATTGAAAAGCCTCCGAGGCCACTCTTTACTAAACCGTCTCTATCTCCGGGACATCTTGCTAAATTTCACGAGTCCGATAATGAAGACGATCTCTCGTTTGCCAAAGATTTTGATGAAAACCACCTTCTATCCTCCCACGGTGCTGCTCCTTTTCTAGAGAAGCATCCATTCTTGGAAAAGTCCCCAGCTACTGGATCCTTGACCTCTCCTGGTCAGCGGAGGTCCATCAGTGACTATAGTAAGGACACAGATACCGCCATGACCTCGGAAATGGACGATGGTGACTTTGAAGAAATTGACGATATTTTTGGCAAGGAAGAAAGCGGCATCTACAGCAGTGGAGGTCGGTCCAATAATGCCAATGTCAGCAGAGCCAGCCAGGCTCTTCATGAGAAGCGTCGGAAACTCAGACGCCAAGCAGACGCTGAAGAGGCTGAGTTGTACGAACGCTACAGACACCACCGGAGACACGAGGAGCCTGCCATCAACACATTGAAGCTTCGTGATTTGAACAACGTGAGAAATCCAAGAGAAATTGACGAAGATGCCCTTGAGAACGAAAAGACGGTCAATTATGAGTATACAAAGGATGATTTGGAGGCATTCGAGGATGGCTTTGACTTTGACGGCGAGGCTCCTTTCTCCCTACCGAGAGAGAAGTTGAACCAGTTCCGGTATTATCTGAAGGGCAACAACAGGGGTCTTTCGAGGGAGATGTCGATGCCCAACTTCCCCAAGTCTCTTAAGTCGTTCAAGCCGGCGAAATACAAATCCACCATGGACTTGGCTGCCATCCGTGACGACAACCACCCATTCTTCAACAACAACAACGACATTATACGAAAGCTCAACAGAATGCCGTCTTTCTCTCACGGGAAAAACTCCATTCCTCCAGAGGAGACCGCTCACGACTCTTTAGATCACGATCTTGAGCTCCGAAAGCAAATGCTTCTTGAGAAGTACATGGAAATTACAGAGAAGCAAAAGAAGTTGAGAACAAGCCCGAAAAAGACCCAGCATAAGCCGTCGAGACAAGATCTCACCAGAAACAACAGAAAGAAGCCTGTGGGACTTGTCAAGTTCTTGAATGCAAACACCACAGTGCCTGCTACTGATAACACGGGAAAGATGGTGTTTGATCCCAACACACGTCGTTGGGAGGGCAACGAGCATGATTTGATGCGTTTTGATGATGAAATAGGCGATGGTGTACATCCGAAGAAGCAACCATCGCTCATCAGAAAGCAAGATTTCCTCCCAAAAGAAGGGAAGATTAAAAAGAACATGAAATACGACGCGGAGAACCTCCGATGGGTCAATATGGACAAGAGTGACGAGGAGAATGATATGGTATTTAATGATTTGCCGGATTTGGAGCCCAACGACCTCCCACAGTATAATACGCCGGAACAGATGCCAATAAAAAATGACCGTGGCGTGTCTACATTTACGCAAAGAACGGTCCTGTCGACGTCCAGTGACCGAAGCTCCGGGATGGGCCGTGGAGGAGGAGTTGTTGGACAAGAGTTCCAGCTACTGCCGAAACTTATCAGCAGATTCGAGAAAGAAGAGACCAGGATGAAGCGGAAAATGCACCATTGGTTTAATCCGCACGAACATTACAGGATCGATACGCCGAAGAAGTTCAACGGAGAGCAGTTCTGGGAGATCCGAAAGATGGTGGTGGAAGACTCGTGAGACGATGTATTACTACGAAACGACTGTATGACTAGAGCACTCTATGAGTGGATACTACTGTATGACTAGATAGCACTGTATAGTGGATACTACTGTATGACTATGGAAGATTTGCATGAAACATTTATTTCTAGATCAAAACATTATCTAGTGTAAAAAACCTAAGCGGCAATCAAGCCAAAGCCAAGGAAAACAAAAGAGCACACCATCATCCAAAGGGCGTTGGTGGAGCTAGAAGCACCAAGGGCAACAGCAGCAGCCTTAGAGCTCAGAGAAGAGTCACTAGACTTGGAGTTGGAGCCAGACTTGGACTTCGAGTCGGAACCACCCTTGGAGCCAGAGGCATCGTTCTTAGAGCCACCAGCTGCGGTAGCGGAAGCGTTGCTGATGTCACCAGTCACGGTACCAAGACCGGAAGAGCCAGCCTTGGAGAGCACACTAGCACAAGAAGAGGCAGTGGAGGCAGACTTGGTGGAACCTTTACCGCTGAAGTCACAAGCAGAGCTGTCGCCCTTGTTCTTCTGGTAGTACATGTTAGCCACAAAGTCCAATTGTTGCTTGGCGTTACAGCCAACGTAGGAACCGTAGTTACCGCTGGTGGCGTTACCAGAGATACCGGAACAGTCAATCTCACCACAGATGTAGTTGAAGATGTCCTGGTAGTCGTCAGTGTCGGTGTCGTCCTTGATGACACAGGTCAAGGAGTCCTCCATACACTTACAGACGTTGTTGTCAGGGGTAGGAGGCAAGCCAGTTGCAGCCATCCAGTGGGAGCCCACGGAAGGACAGGAGGTGACGGTGGCGTTGGAGGTGGCAGATGGGTTGACGGACTCGGCAGAGAAGGTCACGGACTGGAGCTGGGACTTCAAGTTGTTGAAGTCGTCCAAGGTGGAGACGGAGTTGTGAGAGTCGATAGACACCAAACCGTAGTTGTTCTCCTCTTCAAAGTACATGTAGACAATAGCACCGGACCAGACATCGGTCATCTCGCTGGAGTAGATGGTACCGACTTCCTGGAACTTTCTTGGCTGGACTCTGTTACAACCGTACTCGGAGAAGAAGATTGGAATGCCCAACTTAGAGTACTCCTCGGTGATGGTCAGGTAACCGGACTGCTTGAAAGACGAGGTGCCGCACCATTCGTACATGTTGATACCGAAGAAGTCGGCTCTCTCGTCCTCGTTACCGCAAGCAAAGTAGTCAGCCAAGTCGATTCTGATGTCGGTGTCATCGTTGGCAGAGTAACCGACAGGAATAGATCTGTACTTCTTTTGCTTGATGTAGGCCTTGGTGTCTCTGACGGCAGCCTTAACGTAGGCGGAAGCGTTAGTGTTGGAAACCTCGTTGGTGACTTCGTTACCGGCAAAGAAACCCAAGACGTTGGTGTAGTTGTGGAAAGTGTCGATGACGGAGGTGTATCTCTCCAACAACTCGACGTTCCACTTAGGGTTGGATCTGTCGATAGAGGTGTCAGGCTCGGACAAGTCAGCAATGACGTAGATTCCGGCGTCATCCAACATCTTCATACATTCAGTGTGGTCCAAGGAGGTGTTCAAGGCGTACACTCTGATGACGTTTGTGTCCAACTGTTGCAAGTAAGGGATATCTCTCTTACAAGTTTCGACGTTGCCCAATGGGTCGACGAAGCCAGCAGAGGAGGTTGTGTTTTCTGGGTTTGATTGGTAAGCGACACCCTTCATCAAGAAACGGGAGCCGTTGTTGGCGAAGTAAAATTTGTTTCCGACGATTTCAACCTCAGGCAATTCGGCGGCAGCCGAGCCAAAGAGGGAGACCACAGCAGTGGTGAATAAAGTCTTGAACAACATGCTTAAGCGAGTGGAACCAAAGACTGGGGAAAAAGAAGAAAAAAAAAAAAAAAAAAAGAAGAAGAAGAAGAAGAACAAAAGAAGCAAGAGAACGCACGAGAATCACCGAATCGAGAGATCGTTACAAATATAACCATCTGACTTTTGCAAGGTGACATAACTTTTCAAGGTATGTCGGTTACGTTATATACAGGAAGGCATGAATAAGACGCCAAAAATATCCCGCAAGGGGAAGTAAAGAGAGGCGGAGCGAGGGTCCACGAGGCGAGAAGGAGTTATTCGGAGGCTAGATTTGAGGACATTTCACTACAATTTTTTCATATATTTATTTGTTTCTTTTTTCCGTCCGGTAATGGTTCGGTGATCGGAGGTGTCATCTAAACTTACAAGCCATTCTTGACGGTGGCGTTAGGCGCACTCACTATATAGACAATCTCTTGGAGGCTTGGCTGGGACAACAAGCGATTTGACAGTTTTTGCCAAAACGAACGCGCGAATCAAAAAAAGAAAAAAGAGAACAGGAACAAAAAACGGGAAAACAGAAATGGAAAATTTGGGAAACGAAAAAATAGTAATGTAAACAGCAAAATGACCTAAATCAGTAACGCCATTGAAGACGTTTGCTAATTTGGATCTTCTGAACATGCAGATCAATTTAAGTAAAAAAGAAAAACTACGACGTTCTGCTTCATTTTTATTTTTTCCCTTCTTTACTTCTCTAAACATTCATGACGATTTATGACGATTTTTGACGGTAAATTTCATCTCAGTATTTATTTGCTGGTTGTAGTTTTTTCTTTTTCCTCCGCCAATAACCTCACTGGCTCCTCAAGCCCCTTTGGCGACGTTCCGCGCTACCCATAGAAAACAATACGCGCCGTCGGAGCGCGGGATTTTTTTTTTTCTTTCCTTTTTTTTTGCCCTGGCCCCAAACGGAAAATTTCAATTGGACCATTTCTGTCTTATATACAGGCAGTTTTTCCGATGCTATTTACTTTTCACCAGGCGCACCGCAGGCGTTCACGAATGCGCCTCCTCCGCCCCTATAGGTAAACGACGTGGTGTACTGTCCTCCTGTGTATTGGCTACTCTATGGTAAGCTTCCCTTCCTGTGTAGTGTCTATATGGTGAACTTCCCTCCTGTGTACTGTCTATATGGTGTACTGGCCATATATGGTGTACTGGCCTTGATCACCGTTTATGTTACATCACGTGCCCTTCTGTATAAGCGCATGGTACCATCATATGGACACGGCTAGCGCGTCGGATTACCTGAGAAGTACACGGCTGGAAACAAAGAAGACTTAAAGAAAAGACAGCCGCCGTGACTTAGCAAGTCCGCCTCTTATTCTTCTTTGTCGACTTCCCCAGTAAAAATCTTCCAACCCCCGCACTCACTAAAAGCGCGCCTTCTTGTTAAAATCTTTTAGAAAACTTCCTCTTGTGTGACTGTCGTCGGTGGCTCCACACTGAACTGCATTTGGGCGTCGCCGCTCCGCACTACACGGCCATCAAAGAACACCTCCACTTTTTTCCGCTCCTTGTCTCGGAGATTTTTTGCCCATCTTCTCTTCTTCTTCTTTTTTTTTTTTTTTTTTTTTTTTTTTTTTTTTTTTTTTTTTTCTTTTTTTTTCTTAATTTTCACCTTCTTTCCAATGACAGAAAAAGTCGCCCCTACATCATTGGAGATTTATCTCCGGTTTAATGATGATATGGAAAAAGATTACTGCTTCCAAGTTAAACAAGATACTCAATTCCGTGACTTGTTGGCCGTGTTCAGATCATTGCCTATTTCCCTCAGACCAAACGTCTTCTATGACTCAATGCCCGTTGGATTCATCGTTTCCACGAATCCTGGTTATTTGACCGAGGACGGCGCCCTCCTCTTCTCCTACGAAACCTCCCCAGAAAAATATAGGAAATACGTTAACTTAAGTGACCGCATCTCCGAACATTGCTGGCCAGGCCAATTGGTCTTGCCAATTTGGGACTTCCAGTATTTCAGATACTACTCCTTCATTGCCCTTTTGATTACCTGGCTCTACACAGATTTGCCCGACTTTATCTCCCCCACCCCCGGTATCTGTATGACTAACCAAGCCTCCTCCTTCCTCGCTTATCTTGCCACCAAGGCTGGCTATCCCGATATTGCTCAACTAATTATCGACGACGTCCAAACTCCCGCAGGTATCGGTGCCCAAATCGGCTTCTTTATCTTCCACATCCTCAAGGTGATTATCATTTTCTTCATCATCTATGTTGGCGTGTTCAACCCCAGAAAATTCAGATTTACCAAGGATGAAGCCTCTAACATCACCAAAGAGAAGTTGCTTGACATTGGCTGGACCGGTTCCAGAAGAGCAAACCCTGACGAGTACCAAGAGTACTACAGAGAGTACAAGATCAAGGAGCATGGTGGCATGGTTCAAGCTCACCAAGCAGGTGTATTCACCAAATTGAAGAAGCTCGGCGTGTTCTTAGGTGATGGCGAAGGATGGAACACTCCACTCTCTTCTGAAACTAAGCTCCAAGATATCACCCCAGAAAAGTTCGTTTTGAGTTATGGATACTTTGTCAAGCTTGGTTTGTTTTTTGAAAAGCACATTGCTGGAAAGAGCCCTGAGGAATTGAGTGAAGCCATCAAGCAGTTCCGTCGTTACGGCTTGTTGCATAGCGATGAGGACATTGCAAAATTGGTCGAGGCCAGGAAAAAGGCTGGTGATGTGATTCTTCATGATTAGTTTCATCAATTCGATTTTGACTTACCCTGGCTATTGGCTTATCCCCTGGCTATTGACTTATTCCCTGAAATATGATTCTTCATTGTCTATGGATAGTCCATTGGCAACTCATCAAATAAATGAATGTACTATAAATGTATCAAGACTGTACATGGTTGTGCTGTATCCTATAACATATGTACCAAGTACGGAAGTGCTACCAAATCATCACGTGATTCACTGTTTAATTTATACTGGCATCAGAGTCAAATCTACCCCAGGACCCTGCACCGCGCCGCGTAGGGCCGATGGCCTGTAACGGGGAACTTTTACAAGGGGCACGTGTCATTGCAAAAGTGTGCTGTATACTCTCATATCACGTGCCCTTATCCAAGCGGGCTAACGCAGTGATGTGGTGAATGCTATATACAGGTGTAATGAGAGATATGGCAAACAAAACGGGTAATAGCGGATGATGGACTTTTTTTGAATGTGTTGTGGATGAAATTTGGTATATGGATAGATAGTCCAGGAAATCTAGAAAAAAAATTTCAGCTTTTCTATACAAAATCTCCAGTATCTAAAGATTTATCGTGCATATAGAGAAGCCGCCAAACGAATAGAACAGAGTCGCGAAACTCGTATCTGAGTGGAGCTCGTGCATGGAATTATTTTTCACCCGCTTCCCCAATCTCTATATAAAAAAGGACGATCCCACGTTCCACACTTTTTTTTTTCCTTCTCCTTTTTCTTTTTCTATTTTTTGTTTCTTCCATCACACAAAATAAAAATAATGGTACAATCGTCTGTCTTGGGATTCCCTCGTATTGGGGCCAACAGAGAATTGAAGAAGGTCACTGAAGCATACTGGGGAAAGAAGGTGTCTGTGGAAGAATTGTTGGCCAAGGGTAAGGAGTTGAGAAGCCACAACTGGAAATTGCAAAAGGATGCTGGTGTTGATATAATCGCCTCCAACGATTTCTCCTACTACGATCAAGTGTTGGACTTGTCTCTTTTGTTCAATGTGATCCCAGAGAGATACACCAAGTTTGACTTGGCTCCAATTGACGTTTTGTTCGCTATGGGCAGAGGTTTGCAAAGAAAGGCCACTGAGACTGAAAACGCCGTCGATGTCACCGCCTTGGAAATGGTCAAGTGGTTCGATTCCAACTACCACTACGTGAGACCAACCTTTTCTCACTCTACTGAGTTCAAATTGAACACTGACGCTGGCTTGAAACCTGTCAACGAATATTTGGAGGCTAAGGAACTTGGTGTCGAAACCAGACCTGCCATCTTGGGCCCAATCTCTTACTTGTACTTGGGTAAGGCCGACAAGGACTCCTTGGACTTGGACCCTATCTCGTTGTTGGATAAGTTTGTTCCTGTGTACAAGAGTCTCTTGCAAGAATTGGCCAAGGCTGGTGCCAAGTCGGTTCAAATTGACGAGCCAATCCTTGTGTTGGACTTGCCTGAATCCGTTCAGAAGCTCTTCAAGCCAACCTACGATAAGTTGGTCGGTGAAGGCGTTCCAGAGGTTGTGTTGACCACTTACTTCGGTGACGTGACACCAAACTTGTCTGCCATCAAGAACCTCCCAGTGTCCGGTTTCCACTTTGACTTTGTCAGAGCTCCAAAGCAGTTCGACCAGGTTCTTTCCGTGCTTAACGACAAGCAGACCTTGTCTGTTGGTGTTGTCGACGGTAGAAACATCTGGAAAACCGACTACACCAAGGCTTCTGCTCTTGTCAACAAGGCCATCGAGAAGTTGGGCAAGGACAGAGTCATTGTGGCCACTTCGTCCTCTTTATTGCACACCCCAGTGGACTTGAAGAACGAGACCAAGTTGGACCCTGTCATTGCCGACTGGTTCCAGTTTGCCACTCAAAAGTTGGACGCTGTCGTTGCCATCGCCAAGGACGTTTCCGGTGAAGACGTCAAGGACGTTTACGCTGCCAACGCCAAGTCCATCAAGGCCAGACAAGAATCTTCTATTACCACCAACCCTAAGGTGCAGGAGAGAATGGCTTCTATCAACGAGAGCTTGTCTACTAGAAAGTCTCCATTTGCTGACAGATTGGCTGCACAGAAGAAGAAGTACAACTTGCCATTGTTCCCTACCACCACCATCGGGTCCTTCCCACAGACTAAGGATATCAGAGTGAACAGAAACAAGTTCAACAAGGGCCAGATCACCAAGGAGGAGTACGAGTCCTTCATCAACAAAGAGATCGAGACGGTGATCAGATTCCAGGAGGAAGTTGGCCTCGATGTGTTGGTTCACGGTGAGCCAGAGAGAAACGATATGGTTCAGTACTTTGGTGAACAGTTGGACGGTTATGTCTTCACCATCAACGGTTGGGTGCAGTCTTACGGTTCCAGATACGTCAGACCACCAATCATTGTTGGAGATGTTTCCAGACCAAAGGCTATGTCCGTGAAGGAGTCCGTGTACGCACAATCCTTGACTAAGGCTCCAGTTAAGGGTATGTTGACCGGACCAGTCACGTGTCTCAGATGGTCATTCCCTAGAGATGACGTTTCTCAGAAGGTGCAATCTTTGCAATTGGGATTGGCCTTGAGAGATGAGGTTCAAGACTTGGAAAAGGCAGGTATTACTGTTATCCAAGTGGACGAGCCAGCCATCAGAGAAGGTTTGCCATTGAGAGCTGGTCAAGAGAGACTGGACTACTTGAACTGGGCTGCTCAGTCTTTCAGAGTGGCCACCTCTGGTGTTGAAAATGACACACAAATCCACTCTCACTTCTGCTACTCGGACTTGGACCCTAACCACATCAAGGCATTGGATGCCGATGTGGTTTCCATTGAGTTCTCTAAGAAGGACGATGCCAACTACATTCGTGAATTCTCTGAATATCCTAACCATATTGGATTGGGATTGTTCGATATTCACTCACCAAGAATTCCATCTAAGGAGGAGTTTGTTGCAAGAATCGAGGAGATCTTGAAGGTTTACCCAGCAGACAAGTTCTGGGTTAACCCAGATTGTGGATTAAAGACCAGAGGATGGGAAGAAACAAAGGCTTCTTTGACTAACATGGTTAATGCGGCTAAAGAGTTCAGATCTAAGCACTAAGATATTTCTAGTGCCATATTTGCTTTCTTGACCCCGTTCTGTGAAATGAGGGATATTGCATTGCATCTATTCAATTCTGTCTATGTGCCATATCCTTATTTGCCACACGCGTTCAACATTAGTGTGGTGATTGTGATGAAGATTATGAAAACATTCTTTTTTTATTGTTTATATTTAGTTTTTGGGGTTAGGGATTTCAACATCGGTTAATATACATTGTTTTATTCAAAACTGTATATTCTATTATACACTACTACACTACTTCTATAATATTATTATACTATACTACTATACTTCTATACTACTATATTGTACTGTATAGTATACTATTTCACTATAGTATAATAAAATAGTATAGTATACTACACTATACTATAAAGATAATATAGGTTATAATGTAGTATACTATTATACTATAAAGATATATAGTATATAATGTAGTATACTATTATACTATAAAGATATATAGTATATAATATAGTAGTAGAAAGTGTAGAATGGTGTTTTTAAGATCGTAATATCCAAATAGTTTATAGATACTAGTTTCTTGAAAACTTATGAAGAAAAGAAAAAAAACGTTACTACTAAATAATAAAAAATGGTCATAAGTGCTATTTTGAAATATTCCGATGGCTCTTGTTCAATATTTTATCGTATAACCTAGTAAAGTAAATGGAATTCAGTATAAAAGTAGTTTACTGTACATTTTATTATCATTTGATTACATAATCAAGAGTCTATAATATAGTTATAGAAGATATTATCATTTTTGATGTACCTATGTTATGTATGAGAATTGGTCAAAAAAATACTTCGTTTATTCTATTACATATCATTTGAATTCATTTTTTTTATGAATAAAGTTATAACCAACACATAAATAAGGGGTAGAATTATGTCTTTAGTAACTTACTATATAACTATAAGTATAATAGTGTCTTTTATGATAAAAGTGATATATTAGTGACTAGTACCTGGTGGAATTCGAAAAATAAATGAGTTTTGGTATAAATTATAAGTATATATATAATTAGTGGAGTAATAATAGAATCATACTTATACTAGTAATGTACTTGAACAATAGTGTAAATGATAATAATACTATTACATTAATGTTAGTTTTAATACTAGTGGAATCCCTAGAGAAAGTATAAATAGCATAATTAGTATTAGCACAATAATAAGACTTTTTTGGCAACAGCATAAATTGAAGTATAATAATATCCTAAGATATTATGTATAACCTGTCGAATCTTAACTAGCTATATACTTAACTAGCTATATACTTATTTGAGTAGCTATATTACTATAATCATTGCACAGTCTCACCACTAATATAATCTTTTTTGTGCTTTTTTTCTGCTTTTTTTCTGCTTTTTTCTTATTTTTTACTTTTTTTTTCTTTTTCATCTTTATATATATACTACTATATTTCATACACTATTGCACCCGACCTGCATATACATCGCCACTTCTACAATCGTCTTACAGAAGCAACTTATAATCTTCTATACTTAATGGCAGACAACGATTTAGTACAGAGTTTCATTGCAGTGACCAATGCTCCTAGGCATTTGGCCGAGCAATTCTTGGAGAAAAATGATGATGATCTTACCACGGCAATTGAAGATTATTATGCATCTCTTGAAGATAGCCAACATAGTCCAATGGAACAACCCAGACAATCAGCACCAGCACCAGCACCACGTGAAGGTTCCAGGCGAAGCGGTATTCGAACATTGCGGGATTTGAATGATGATCCTGATGATGAAGACACAAACCAGAATTTCTTCACTGGAGGCGAAAAGTCAGCGTTGCAAGTGGAGAATCCAGATCGTGATGGCGATGGCGACGGACAACGACCATCATTGATTGAGAGCATCTTTGAAAAAGCCCGCAGACAAATGGGTGAACCCGATGATCGGCCATCGGCTCTGGCTCCCGAGCCTAGCGAAACTCGGACGGGCCAATTTCGTGGCACTGGTTTCAAATTGGGCGATTCTTCACAGCCGCTGGAAACGATAAGAGACCCAATGGAAAATGTTCGGTCTAGACCAGCCAAGGTGACCAGAGAGATTGTGTTCTGGCGCCAGGGATTCACCATTGGCGATGGGCCGCTCAATCGGTACGACGATCCTCGCAACCAGAGCGTTTTGGAGGAGTTGCGTAACGGAAGAGTGCCTGTGTCTGTATTGGGGGTTGAATTTGGCCAGGATGTGGATGTTTCCGTGTTGAAAAAGACCGACGAGGACTACGTGCCGCCAAAGCGGAAGTTGGGTGGATTTTCCGGCCAGGGCCAACGGTTGGGTTCTCCTGTGCCCGGGGAAAGCGTCTTGCCAGCGGAACCTGAGTCTGAAAAGAAACCGGAGCAAACAGAGCAACCAAAGCCAACGGACCAAGGTACGGGTGACTCGCTTGTCCAGATTAAGTTTGCCAGCGGCAAACGTGTGGCCCACAAATTCAATAGTTCGGACTCCATGTCTGTGGTATATGACTTTGTGCGTACACACGAGTACAACAGCGACTCTACGCGGGCGTTCTACTTGTCGCATGCTTTTCCTGTCAAACCTATTGATGATGCCTCCGAAGTGACTGTTGCCGATGCCAAATTGAAGAATGCAGTCATTGTGCAACGGTGGGCCTAGTTAGATTTTCCTATAAATCTATCATTATCTCCATGATTCTGCCTCTGCATTCTGTATATTCTCTTGCACTAGACTTTACACGTTTGTCTTTTACATATTTTCTTGAATCTTGTGTTCGTATATCTCTGTTCAATTCTTTGCTCCAACTTTCGATTATTAACAAAGAATATGGATATTTATGTGAGGTGTTTATAGAATGAAAAGGGGAAGATTTAGTATATATTCTTATTGTCGTTTTTGACAATTGAATGGAATATTGACAAATATAGAACGAATATAGAATGAATATAGAATGAATATAGAATGAATATAGAATGAATATAGAATGAATATAGAATGAATATAGAATGAATATAGAATGAATATAGAATGAATATAGAATGAATATAGAATGAATATAGAATGAATATAGAATGAATATAGAATGAATATAGAATGAATATAGAATGAATATAGAATGAATATAGAATGAATATAAGATATAAGCGGGGCAGATATCAGGTATAGATACTATGATAAAATGAGCATAAAGATTTAGTAGATAACTATGAGGGTATAATAATTTGTTTATAGTAGGTACTCTGTTTGTTCCTAAAATGTATTAGTTTTGTACGGAGTTCGATGACTATTCTTTTCGTTTATCCAATGACTGGATTATATTACTAAGTTGTAGGATACTAGATGAATGGATACCAGATTATAGAGTAAGCTATACTATATCTATACTATATCTATACTATATCTATACTATATCTATACTATATCTATACTATATCTATACGACGTCTATACTGGAAGTTGATCAGAATTGATATTAAATCATATAGGACATACAAATGTAAAAGATTATAATTTAGTTTTGCTTTTGGACTTTAGAGATCACTTTATATATACTATAATTTCATAAGAGTATTACGTATATTTGACTTTGTTTCCTCGTTGTGTTTATTCAGTATTATCGTGTTTCGATGTTTAAACTCATTTGGCACTATACTTTCGTTACTCTATATATGTAGAATCTTTGTTTGAATATGTATAATATGGTATAATATGGTATAATATGTATAATATGTATAATATGGTATAATATGGTATAATATGGTATAATATGGTATAGTATGGTATAATATGGTATAGGTGTTATTATGTATCCTTCTTTATTATATTAGATATGTAATATTTGTTCATCCTATTCATTTTTTCTAATGTTCATTAATTATATAATATTGTATCTAGTTTAGCTAAAGAGAAAAATATTACATTCACTATTGTTTTCCCTAGATATCTTATACTCGTATATTTACTTGATTGTTTAAATCATTCATTTCCAATCACTTTCCATTGTATATTCCATTTTAATTTCTTTTTTTATTCTTTGACTTCAATTTGTTCATTTCTATTATCTTGTATCTATTGAATATACTTTTTCTATTCCATTCTTCCCTTTTAAATTATATTCCTATGCTTATTCTGTCTTTATTCTATAAATATTCCATATCCACTGTTAATCCATATTTAATCAATTATTATTCCAGTATTCCTAGTATTTCTAGTATTTCAAGTACCTATTCTAGAATTTAATCTAGTATTCAATCTAATATTTCTAGTACTCATTTCAGTATTTATTTCAGTACTCATTCCAGTATTTATTCTAGTATTTATTCAAGTATTAAATCTCGTAATTCTAGTATTTCGAGTATTTCTAGTATTTCTAGTATTTCTAGTATCTAATTGAATATCTAGTATTTATTCCAGTATTTGTTATATATATTTATTCGCTTATTCTATAATTAATTTAAATTTATTCCATATTTATTCCATACTTATTCAGTCTTGATTCTGCATCTACTCTATATACTCTATATTCTAGTATTTGCAGTAACTGATAATCTGTTATAGAATCTGATATTTTATTGTAGAATCTAGTAAATCATCCATTTGTAACTACTTATTACTAAAATGAATTTCCGTATAATCATTCTCCAGATTGCATTACCCTATTGTACTTATTCTAATTAATTCTGTATTTACGCTATACATATTCTGCAGTCATTCGCAGTCTTCCTTCTGTATTATATTGTACTAATCCCAGTGTATAAATCATTTAAATATACAACCCATACAAATCATACAAATTGTAAAAAAAAAAATACATACTCAAATTCCAAAATTCAATTCTTTCTTCTTCTTTTTTTTTTTTTTTTTTTTTTTTTTTTTTTTTTCTTTTTTCTTCTTCTTCTTTTTTTTCTGTCTTCTTTCTTTTTATTCAATATAGTCCCTCTCTCTAGTCCCTTTTCCATGCACTTGTCGCACTTGGCGAGTCACATCGCAAGACATCGCAAATCTACTCCGCAAAACTTACCCCCATGAGCAAATGCTAATAAAAATTTCCCCTCAATTTCGTCGTTTATCCAATCATGCTCTACGATGGACGCCCCGCCCCCGCCATATATCTACCCCTCCTACCCCTCCCCCGCATCTCCTTCATCGCATTGTAAATAGAAAGCCATTCCTACCGCCCCCACACTTTCCTCTTCACCATGTTCCGACTCCTGACCTCCATGCTTTTGTCGACGAACATACGTTTGATCCTTCCCAGTCATGGGCCACTATTGCTCTAAATAACTCCGATGCTCCTCCTTGCCCCGGTAGCTTCATCGAATACCATCATCAAGATCAAGCCCAGGTGGGTCTTGTGATTAAACCACCACAGTCCCGTTTTAACGAAAACCACAATAAACTCACCGTATTATCCTTGGAAAACCGTCTCGTCTCAGTATATGCCCAGGACATCTCCTTCCACGCTTATAGAGTATTGGATCCAGCATGTCCAGCATTTGCCCATGTACTCTACCATCGATACGACCAAAATAACCATCATCGTTGCCTTATAATGGGCACTCTCCGGTGGCTCTTGCTGCTCTCAAATTCCTATACTGCCACCGTCGATGAAAATCTCAGAATCACATACCCACATGTGGCCATGTCTAAACAGACCAACGCCACCAGCCTCCGAACGCTCGCGGAACTGATGAGAACCCCCCAACTCCCGAGCTACTTCCATCAAACCGCCTTTCTTTATTGCATCCACCGGCGTATGGCTGCCGATCCAGCCCGGTGGCTCGTTTCGCTGTGCATTCGCCACAATGACACCAACATCGGCTCCTTTGGCTACTCCAATGAGCTTCCGCCGCCTTTCATCTATATGGCGAACTCCACTGCCAACTTCAACGCCTTTAGCGACTTCCGCGGCTACTCCGCGGACCAGCTAGCTCATCTCTCGGATCTTCTTAGCCGTATGGCCTCCGATGCTAGAGATTATGACGATATCGCTGTCGATTTCTCCGTTGGTTCGGCTGCTCGTTACCGCAGTTTCCTCAAGTGCATTGCATTCGCCTTGGTGTACCCACATCCGGACATCATGGCCGCCGTGGCACGTGTTCCCGAGCTCCACCATTGCTCTACACCATCTGAGTTGTTTCACTTCTTCTCTAAGCACGTGGGAATCTTCAACAACGCAAAAAATCCACTTTCTGACGTGGTTCTCTCGGCTCTGGTGGTGGCAGGTCCTAAACGTGCCCATCTTGCCGTTTCCGATACTAAGGAGCTCGACGCATCGCCAACTCAAACACTCTCTCATTCTGAGTGTCTTCCAAATCCTCCCTCCGATTATTTCCCCCACCTCCGTGCCTCCAAGTCCTACTACCACGATCATACCGTGTACATTCTCCCGAAAGTGAGTGGACTTTCTCGTGTGGCGGTGTCTCTCGAGAAAATCAACTCCCGAAAACATATCGTCAATATTCACGTGCCCGATGTGGCTACCCGGATCCGCCCGTCTTCTACCTTATACGACCAGCTCAATACCTTCGTTTCGAGCTTCCGCTCAGTGGCTCCATTAGCATGTGACCAAATGTGGCTGGTGTTCCATAGTCGTTTCATTGACGACCTTTCACTCTCGCCTACTGGTTCTTCTGGTTTTCTTGGTGTGGCTGATCTCGGCGATGATGTTGCAAGTGCCCCTCCAAAGGAGCCTAAAGGACCAAAAACGTGCATGACGGTATCTTTTGAGTACCATACGTTTGCACCAAATCCATTGCATGCTCCTGCCGATAACGTTTCTGTGACCTTTGACAATATGGACGGAATTCACGTTAAGGAGCTTTCTTTAGACGAGTTGGAGCAAATCGTCACTGGAAAACTCGAACCAAGCATTCTTAGTCCATTCAAGTTGTTCAATCGACGTCACTCTCTGCTTCAGCAGCAAAATCAGCAACAGAATCTTTCACCGGAAGACATCCATAATGTCGGGTTCATCTATAACGTGATGAAGAGCCACTTGAAAGTACGCAATCTTGCTGGAGCATCTACACCAAATCCAGCAGTGATTCAAAGAAATGCTACACGTCATCTTCGTTATTCTACACAACCTGGTCTTGAGAGTGATATCCAAACGGTTGTGGAAGTTCCAGGAATTGACTCTGCTCATGCAAACGCTATGCTCATGGTGAATGAGATTTTATGGTTCTGTGGGTCGTTAGTTTCGAGTTTTTGTCTTCGTGAAAGAATTCCCGTGATCAGAACGTTTCAGGAGATTCTCCCTGAAGCTGAGGCAGGCGAGGCAGGCGAAGCTGCCGAGGCTGAAAATTCCCCAGGATCCTCATCTGGAATTCCCACATCTGAAAATTCCCCAGCCGGAAGATCCCCAGATCTGGTTTACATCGCTCACGAGAGCAGCATCTGGCCAAATTACCATGGATCCCAATACCACCATACTCTCTTTGCACGTGATCCCAATGGATACGTGTCGGTAGCAGCAAAGATCGTTGGTAACAATTTCATTGGCCCCTCGAGGTATACAGTGGACAGTGCAGATTACGATGTGGTGCACGGGCTTGAAAATGGGTCAGTGGAGGTGACATCGGCAGTGGAGGATTTTCGCAGCTATTTCAACCAACTCCAAATGTTGGCGCATTGTCACCAGCAAAAAATCCACAACGCAGACTCCTTTTTACAAGTGGTGGTGGCAAATGCACCATTTAAAGGCCTTGGGTTCCCCGTCAACGGCCCGCTTCCGCTGGTATATTTGGATGCACAGATTCAGAGAGTTCGCGAAGCCGATGGCGCTTCACGATGGTGGAGCCAGTGGTCGCGGCGGTACTGGGCACTAGTTAGTGTGGAACAGCAAATTGCACGTGACGAGCCCGTGGCGTTCACGTGCTACGTGACTAGATTCACCGGAGACCAAGACGAAGTCAGCAAAATTGCCACTGCATGGTGTGTGGAACTTGCAGTGGAGGTGGATGTGGTGATAGAAACCGGTCTGGACTTGGCCATCGGTGCTTGTTTATGTGCACACCATATTAAACATTTGGATCCTATTGCTGGCCAGTGTTTGATGCAGTAAGGATCTTTTGTATCCGTGGCATCGTCATTTACAATTTCTATCATTTATCAATTTTCTATATCAACTTACTTTATTTTGTATATCCCATCAATCAGTTTTCCCCCATATATCAGGTTCCATAGTACATCATATCGCCAGTATCTACCCTGCACTTAAAGTGAAAATCCGCATCACCAGTTAATCTACAACCATCATGTCCTCCTTAACGAGCCAGATCCAACCGTCGTTGCCTGACTTAAAGGCACTTGTTAAAGATAACTCTAGTCTTGATCAACCGCCTAATCTTTATCCTGTCTATCGTTTTGTCGTTAATGATGAGTTGACCGTCCATCTGGCTTACCTAAAGCTTGCCGATTTGAACACTTCCTCCAGGTCTGAATCGTTCCTCTTTGAGTCCTCCGCTAATGGAGATTCCGTCGGTCGTTATTCCTTCATTGGTATCAATCCACGCAAAATCATCAAAACTGGCGATGACGAATCCCTTTACTCCCCGGAATTCAACAATAAGGACCCTCTCGTGTTATTGGAAAATGAGCTCTCTCAACTCCGCCAGGCTCAGCTCCCCAGCTTGCCTCCATTAAACGGTGGCGCCGTCGGTTACATCTCCTATGATTGCATCAAATACTTTGAGCCTCGCACCCGCAAACCTTTAAAGGATACGTTGCAATTGCCCGAGGCGGTGTTGATGCTTTGTGATCTAATAGTTGCTTTCGACCACGTGTACCAGCGCTTTCAGATCATCAACAACATCCGCATCGACGCCTCTACGGATATTGACGCCGCTTACGCCGACGCTGAGGCCGCCATTTCCGCTGTTGAGCTGAAACTTAAGGCACACAAATCTTTGGAGGAACTTTCCCCACACCAACCTCCAATTAAACCCGACCAAACCTTCGTGTCTAACATCGGCGAAAAGGGTTACGAGGGCCACGTGACCAAGTTGAAGCAACACATCAAGTGTGGAGATATCTTCCAGGCTGTGCCCTCTCAGCGGGTGGCCCGTCCCACTTCTTTGCATCCGTTCAATATCTACCGCCATTTGCGCACAGTCAACCCTTCGCCATATTTGTTCTACATTGACTTGATCGATTTCCAAATCATCGGTGCGTCGCCCGAATTGTTGGTCAAGTCCGACGCCAAAGACCACATTGTGACTCATCCAATCGCGGGTACTATCCACCGTGGTCGCACTAATGAAGAAGACGAGGCGAACGCCCAGGTGTTGCGGTCCAGTCTTAAGGACCGTGCTGAGCACATCATGTTGGTGGACTTGGCCCGAAATGACGTCAACAGAGTGTGCAAGCCCGAAACCAATAGTGTGGACCGTCTTTTGACTATTCAACGGTTCTCTCACGTGATGCACTTGGTTTCTGAGGTGAGCGGTACTCTTCGTGAAGGAATGACCCGTTTTGACGCTTTCCGCTCCATTTTCCCCGCCGGAACCGTCAGTGGTGCTCCGAAGGTGAAGGCAATGGAGATTATTGGTGAGTTGGAGAAGGAGAAACGTGGTGTGTATGCAGGTGCTGTGGGTCATTGGGGCTACGATGGTAAGACTATGGACACGTGCATTGCCTTGCGTACCATGGTTTACAAGGACGGTGTGGCTTACTTGCAAGCCGGTGGCGGTATTGTGTTTGACTCCGATGAGCACGATGAGTATGAAGAGACCATGAACAAAATGCGTGCCAACAATAATACTATTGTGGAGGCAGAGAAGATCTGGCTCCAAAAGGTTGGCAGCGAGTAGGACAATTATATCTACATAATCCATTCATACATTATCCATCCATACATTCATGTATTTACGTTATTCATCCATACATTCATGTATCTAATCTATCCATACATTCCATTGTGAAAGCTGCACATCCGTGCACCAGTTGGTCCACACTCGAGACAGGCTGTCACTGTGGCATTATATACAGGTTATTATAACCACCACTGGACACCCACCATAAAGAGGTGAAAGGGTAAGGAAGTTAAACAGCAGTAGACATGGAAAAATTGTATGACTGGGTAGGATATCGAAGGATTTTTTATTTCCCTCGGTTTTGTCCTCCCAGTACAAAAATACCGACTATGGTAAATGTAGGTCACGTGCCGTCGTCGTCGTCGATGATCATCACCGACCCTCGACACACGCCTCCAACAAACAAACCCCGTCATAGTGCGCCGTTCCAAGCAAAACAACAAAACAAAACTCAAGCATCAAACTTTAAAAGTTAAAATCTTCACGGATCAACGTTAGCCGAAGATCCAGTCCCCATCGTTCTTCTCCCATCATCGCCGCCGTTGCTCCCCGCACAAACTCCACAATGGCCTCTCCTGACAGTGGCGGACTTGCGCCCAGTGCGTCGCCGCCAGCAGGCAAGAATTTCGCCAAAACGCCAACGTCGTGGGATGCCCAGGACGACATGCTCTTAATGCACTTAAAAGATAACCAGAAGCTCGGGTGGAAGGAGATCTCGTCGCACTTTGTCAACCGAACACCGAATGCCTGTCAGTTTCGGTGGCGGCGGTTGAAGTCGGGTAACTTGAAGAATCCGCCCAAGTCGTCTCAGTCAGGTCCACTTGGTGGTTTGGCTGCTGCTGCTGCCGTTGCTGGGGGTGGCTCTGGAGGTGCTGGTGGTTCCAACGACGGCTCAGCGTCCTCCAGTCGTGCTGGATCGGTATCGTCATCGAAACACCCGTTCCACAGACGCCAGTCGGATATCGCCACGCCAAACATCCCACCAGCGTACTCCCCCTTGGCAAACACAACGTTCACCGGCTACGATACCGTGACGTCGGCGTTGGCCGGGTTGAACGCGCTTCTGAACCCGGGCAGTGTCGGATCGCGTTCTCGGTCTCATTCTCATGTGGGTCCAGTCAATACAACGTCACACCCGCAAACGTTCGACAAATCGCCACGGTCAGACGTGCCGTTGGACCCACAAACACAT
The DNA here is from genome assembly GCA_030582955.1 of Osmozyma tolerans. Taxonomy (NCBI): domain Eukaryota; kingdom Fungi; phylum Ascomycota; class Pichiomycetes; order Serinales; family Metschnikowiaceae; genus Osmozyma; species Osmozyma tolerans. Next base: position 169,814 of record JAJMHH010000001.1, read on the forward strand.
TCGGCTGCCGCTGCTGGAACCTCCGGTGGCTATTTCACCGATATCTCCGTGGACCCAACGCTGAACCTCCCGCACAATCAGCCGCATCCTCCACCGCTGTCTCGGGGACTTACCCCGCGCAACTCCGATGTGGGCCATCATCCACCTCCCATGCACAACAACTCCATCATTCAGATTGCCCGTGACGACCGCAACTCTGTTGTATCTACTCGTCATTCAGTGCTGAGTCTTCCTTCTAAGTCCATGAATATCCCGCACCATCAGCTGACCAGCAACAACTTGGCCCACTTGCCCCTCTTGTTCGGTGGCAGCAGCATTTCCGGTCCTTCTACGGGGACCTCGATCTCCGGACCCTCCGGGTTACCCCACTTGGCCTCTACGCTCTCCAGCATCCGCAACGGCTCCATCGTGGGTACCACCCAGCCCATGCGACGCCTGTCGATGCTGGTTCTCCATAGCGAGCGCCGCAGCTCTTTGCTCCGCGACTTGAAGCGTGATCGGGCCGAGAAGGCCGACAAGGACAAAACGGAGAAGACGGAGAAATCCGACAAGCTCGAAAAGGACAAAAGTGCCACTCGTCCCGATAAAAAGCAAAAGGACAAGAACATGCCCATCTTCAAGATCCCCTGGTCAATGGAGGAGGATGAGTTGCTCATCAACAGGCGACGCAAGGAACTCTCATTCGCAGAACTACTGATTCTTCTCCCGCAGCGTACAGAGGGAGAAATCTGGGCTCGCATCGATACATTGGAGCGTCTCCGAAACGGTCATCGTGCTTCTATCTCCAAAGAAAGCCGTCGCAGGCGACAATCCTCCCTCGGGCTCGACGACGTGGATGACTTCTACGATGACGTGGATTCGGTGCTTGGTGGCATCGATTCTGATGATGACGATGACGATGATGTGTTGCTTGATGTCGACGACTCTATCCCCGGTCATATGCGTCGCCAACGCAAACGCCGTGCCTCTTCTGCGGTGAACCCGCTCTCTGTACGTGATGATTTCCGCAAGAGGCTCCACTAGTCGCTGGATGACTGGTGGGTACTAGAACAAGTATCTTGCTACAATTGATATCAGTAGTATCGGCTATTCTGTAGATAGTCTAGTGAATCTAGCTACTTCTGAGGCTACTCATGACGTAACTCCTGGGGTAACTCCTGGAGTAACTCCTGAGGCTACTCTGGTAGCAGCTAGTAGCAAGCTAGTAGCTGCTCAGTAGGCGAGCAGCCGCTCAGTACAACTTCAACTCTCCGGTAATCTGGTCAAGCACGGCCTTTGGTGCTGGTCCAAGACCCAAAACGGTGGCACTACCGGCGGCAATCTGTGTACGTCCAGCATCATGAACAATAGATGCGTTGACTCCCAACGACATTGCCTGGGCAAAAAGCAAGTCCATATCTTCCTGTGAAGGCACCTGCAATGTGATTTTGGCCTGACCGTTCCCATATTCCCATCGCCGGAGCATGTCTGGATTATAAGCAGCCGACTGAGAATTGGTCATCTTCTTATAGAGAGCCAACGTGGCATGAGAACACTGTGCTGCTGCCTTTCCTTTACCCATTTTCAAATCCAGTCTTACCACGAGAGTCATGCGGACCTCGCCGGGGATCTCGTTGAGTGGTGTAGAATTGATATCCACTTCATCTTCAGATTCGTATTCTGATTCGGTTTCTGATTCCGACTCTGATGATAAGTCACGTTTATGTGTTTTTTGTTTCCGTCTTTTTGTGGAAATCGCTCCATGGATTAAATATCCACTTGCAAAACTCACGGCAATTGCTGCATAGAAACTAACAGACGGTGCCATTTACTGTGCACTAGTAGAGTCGCGCGATGTTATGGTGGATCGCGATGGATGATGGCACGTGACACGGTTGCAAATTTGACCCGAGGCATGTACGAATTTGATGAAATTGACCATCTTCATTTTTTGGAATGATCTTCATATTTCTTTATTTTTTGGCTATATGTTTTTTACACTTCTTTACTTTTTGAATATATGATCTTCATACTGCTATATTCTTCTTTGATGTTCACGAGTGCCAATACATAGACACTCAAGTACACTTTAATGCACTTCAATACTTGAAAACACTTTATTGCACTTAAAACTTGAAAACACTTTATTGCACTTAAAACTTTAATACACTTTATTGCACTTAAAACTTGAAAACATTTTATTGCATTTAAAACTTGAATACACTTTAATGCATGAATATATTTTAATGAGGTACTTTACCTTAAAAATTATCTTCCCATTACTTCTCAATTTCTGTACTTTTTAGTTATTGGATACTCATCATATAGTAGTAGTTATGCACAAATATGCTGAATATACCTCTTCATAATTGCCACCAAAGGTGATTATGTCTTAAAATTCATGTATCTAGCTTCTATACCAAAGTAGAAGAAGATTTTTTGTAATGGTGTTATTATTTTTTGCTGACTTAGTGTTAATTTCACTATATAATGTGGTTGTTACTGACCGTTGATTATGTAATCAACGACATGGCATAATTATCCTCTCTACTAAAATTGAATAAATGTTTCAATTTTTGATAATGATAGCCTTACTGAGAATATGAAGATTGAATCATCCAAATTCTATATTGAAATCATTCGCTTTTTGATAACTACGAGGATGTTGATATGGTGGATGTTTTAATCTTATTCTTATCTTGTTACAGTTCCATTCAGAAAAGCTCGAAAGAACCTTCATATTTTAGTAAGGAGCAGCCCTCAACACAACTTTGGTAACCTAATACGTTGAAAACATCGAAATCATTAGACTATAGTTTTGTCTCTTCGACACTCTAATGTTGTAGGATTCTCCAGTACAAGTACTCACAGAATCTTTTCTGGTATTGTCAATAAAACAACTCTTATCATCTTTTTGGCGGATTTATTATGGGTCTTTCTTCTGCAGTTGTATTCTAGTGCATTCTTCATTTGTTCTGTACCCAATAAGCAATAACCAAACAATGAAATCAGAAAAGTCCTCATAAGAATGTATAAAGAAAAGCAACCAAAACAGACCAAAAGCTGAGCACATAAAAATATAAGTCACATTATACAATGAATTTTATGATGCAAATTTACATTTTTTAATAGAAACTTTACTAATCCTGCAATTAGATTTCGCAACCATCTTTCTATTTTTCCTCTAACCATAACTTTAAAGAACTCTTCTTACAATGAATGCAAAGTGTTGTATTCCCAACAGACCTCAAATATTTACATCAACATATGAATCCGGAACAAAATACATGATTTTTTTTTCTTTACTTTTACATAGTATCTGTTAGTACAACACCCCAGTCTATCAACTATAAAGCATTTGTTCTTAACCAACACGATGTTGTATTAAAGATTGAAAGGAGGGTAAAAACAATTTTTCTATATCTTCTTGGACTATAAATTTTGACTATTTGAAGTATTGTATGAAATAAAAATAGATAGATAAGATATAATAATAGTAATTTAAAGCTAGAATTGGCTGAATAAAAAGTACATATCATCTCTTATATATCTGTACATATTATTATTAGAAACAAAATCAATAATTATAATATCATGTTACATACATTAACGTATTTATGTAGTAAACTTACTTTATGTATACAAAACAATTTATATATACATAACAATTAGACAATGAGTATTGTACTGAGATACATCCACTATAAGTGAGAATACGTACTTTTAATTATGTAAAGAAAATTTCAAGTTAATTTGATAAAGCCCCGAATAATGTAAATTCCATGTAATCTTGGCAAGGATAACATATTTTCAGATCCATTTATTAGTACTATCTACTAATAATATATACAGATAAATCTATTTCACAAAGGGCTAAAATCATCAATGTTTACAGATCTATAGAATATTGATGAGATCATTGTCGAAATTCATTTACTAGTAAAATATTAGGGACCATGGCTCCATCTATAAACATATGTATTATTGTATAATCTAGACTTATTAGAAGCATAGTCTAAGTGAAGTTGGGTGAAGTAGATTACTATAGTTTGTAGATTGTATCTTATATCATGGGTTATTTGACCAATTATCTTGGTATAATTTATTTAATTTAAATGTATCTTAATAATTTGTATCATTTTCATGGTTTTCTATATTGGAATGTTATCCGAGATTTTGTGTATCTGTATTGTACTCTATTTTGTGATCTGAAGTCTGCACAATTTGAATAACTTCTTGAATAAATTTTGAATTGTACAATTATAACATAAGAATTATAAAATAATATAAATAAACAATTATATATACATATATATATTTAAATAATTATATATATATATATGATTGTGAAGCTTTTATGTACAAGAATCTATAATCGATTTTTCAGCTCTTCCTAGAGGCATTTCGCAGCACTCCCTCAATCTACTGAGGCAGATTTGACTCACTTGACTCAAGTCCGCGGTAATCTCATCTTCTCTACTCCATGGATAAGAAAAATCATATCCCCGCCATCACTGGGGAAATAGACAATTCCAATGCTTTACATATATTCCCAGATTCCTGGCATCCTTATAAATCAAGTATGTTGGCCTATGCTTCTTCTCTTGTATCAACATCTGTGGGTTTTCCTTTGGATACTGTCAAGACAAGAATGCAGACATACAAATCGTTTACTTCCATTGGGAACTGTGTGGCCATGACCTTTCGCCATGAAGGTGTTCGTGGATTCTTCCGAGGAATTTGGGCTCCGTTACTATCCACATCTTGTCTGCGTTCATTAAATGTATCCATCTTTACAGCAGCAAAACCATATTGCTATGATCTCTTCTACGGCTGGCGTCCTACTGCTGCTGAAAAAGGCAACCCTTTCATTCAAAACCTCCCAGTTTGTTTTGCTGCCGGCCTGCTTGCTGGAATCGGTGTCTCTGCATTTGCTTGTCCTTTTGAGTTCACTAAGTTATACTCTCAAATTGCCGCTTTAGCCCATAAAAACATGGCCCCATCCGGTTCCTCCACCCCCTCCCCTAAAGTCACTACTTGGGGTACAGTCAAGAACATTGTTCGCCATGAAGGTCTTCTCGGCCTCTACTCCGGCTACAAATACCAATTTCTACGAGATGCTCTCGGTGCAGGCGTATACTTTGCTGTGTACGAATCGTTCAAATGGGCCGCTAATGCCCTCATCAACCCGGATCCGGCTCAATCTTCTCCTTTCTCCGTGGCTCTAGCCGGTGGAATGTCTGGTGTAGCCTGTTGGGTCGCCATTTTCCCCTTAGACACTACCAAATCCTTGATCCAGAGAGACATCGTCACTAACATCCTTCGCAAGGACCAAAATCTTGACCCTTTGCCTCCTAAAAACCGCAACCTCGTCTTCTCCACTCGTATATATAGAGGTTTGGGTGTACAAATGATGAGGTCTTTTCTCGTCAGCATGGTGTTCTTCTCCAACTACGAGTTGCTCATGAAGTACATTAATTAGTGCCTCACAATCTATCATATTCATTTTTTTTTTTTTTCACCTCTGCCGTCCTCTTCCACGTTTTTCCTCTTCACGTGCCTTCTCTGCCTTGTTGATCTTGGTCTTCTTGGCCTTGTTGCCCTTGCTTTTGTTCAGTCTCTTACCCTTCATCTTCTTCCGCTTGGATTGGTCCTCCTCCATATCTGATGATAATTCTTGAATGGACCGCTTTATAGGCGACCTTGACCTTGTGCGAAGCGCTGGATGGTCCTCCAGATCCAAATGCCATTTGCTGCTTCCGCTCAGCATCCGCCTGGGCTTGACGGGTGTGCTAAAATCGCTGTGCCCATTATTCTGGTCTTTCCGTGGCCGACCTCTTCCTCTTTTGACCGGTGATTTGGATTCTCTTTCCTCTTCGCTATTCTGTAATGCTTCTTTTTTTGCAACTTCTTGCCCGTCTTTTCTGGGCCGGCCTCTCTTTCTTTTTGGTATCTTTATCGTGTCTGTAACCTCTGCTTCACTTTCTTCTTTCACTGGCTCTTTCACCGGTTCTTCTTCCACTGGCACTTCCACTGGCACTTCCACCAGTTCTTCTTTCACCGGCTCCGCTTCCCTGTGATCCGAATTGTGTTTTTCAATCTCATTGTTGGCTCTTTCTAAAAGCATCGTCAAAAGCAGCAGAATATCCCCTTCATCTTCTTTCTCTTGCTTCTTCTTCTCCATCTCCTGCTTCTTCTTCTCCTCCTCTTGCTCATCCTCGTTCGCTTTCTCCTCATGCTTTTGCTGAGCAATTTCCTTACCAATAACCTCCCCAATTGTCTGATCCTCTGGATCTTTCTCAACTGCAACGTTATCTCCAATCACTTCATCGGGAAGTTTCTCAATAAAACTGGCCGTAAGCTCTAGAGTGCCTCTTGGGGGTAAATTAGGCTCTGCATCTCCATCTTCATTCTCGATATTCTCGCTGCCAAGGTCTTTATCTGGTTCTTCAGTAGTAAGCTCATCCTTGGGTTGCTCATTCGATTCCTCCTTCACTTCAGATTCAATGTTCCCATGAAATCCAGGCTGTTCAACCTCAAAATTTTCATGCTCGAGAGTCTCCTCGGAAGGTTTGTTATCATTGGAATCGTCCTCAACTGTCTCCGCGAGAGTCGGCTCATTTGAGTCCAGAGTCAATTTTGAGTCAATCGTATCCACAATATCTTGGTTGGAGTCAACCGGATTCTCCACATTCTTATCAGAGTCAACAATATCCTCCAAATTCTCATCAACCGTTTCCATAAGATCATCGGAGTCATCAGCACCACTCTCCTCTAAAGAGCTTGGCTCAAACTCCCAGTTTTCAATAATAATCTCATCAGGAATATCCTCGTTCTTTTCTGTCTTGCTTTTCACCCACAGTAACGGATTAATAGCTCCGAAGAATCTTCTCAACTTCTTCAATGGACCCGTGTCGTCATCATCTCTCTTGCGCTTATTGGACTCCCAAACCTCCTCAGCACTAACTGAAGACTCAATTGCATATGGGGTCTCTTCGCTGTTCTCATCTTCTTCTCCAACAAACTCTTCAACCCCACTGGGCCTTAAAACCTCATAGGCATATTCGAATACCTCCATAATATCGTCCTTTTCTTCCTCTGGCTCCACAATTGTATCTGGTGTTCTTTCTTCTCCATCCACATTGTCTGAAATAACCTCTGCTATCATCTCAGACACAAAATCCTCCATTTCTTGATCCACTTGTGTTGTCCAATCTGGTTCTTCAATGGACGAAGGCTCCAATGGTTCAAGACTCTCCACAACAGTATCAGTGTCCAATTCCACCATAAAAGGTTCAGGAGAATCCGGTTCCGAGACGATAATTTCGGGAATCACTGACTCGTTTTCAGTGTCCTCAGATTCCGTTAACTCATTGGCCTCTGCTTCTGCTTCTGTCTCATCCTCTGCCTCTGCCTCTGCCTCTGCCTCTGCCTCATCCTCTGCCTCTGCCTCTGCCTCTGCCTCTTCCTCTGCCTCTGCCTCTTCCTCTGCCTCTGTCTCATCCTCTATATCATTCTGATCCTCATTCAGTTTATTATTCTGTTCATTACCCTCATTTTGAACATCATCTTGGGGATCTTGAACTTCATCTTGGGGATCTTGAACTTCATCTTGGGGATCTTGAACATCATCTTGGGGATCTTGAACATCACCTTGGACATAATCCTGATCCATGGTCTCATTCTGTTCATTTCTATCCTCATTCTGGTCCTCAATTTCTACCTCCTTCATTTCATCCAGGACATCATCTAAATTTTCTGGTACATCTGTCTCACTTTGAGCCGTTTCAGTCTCAGCATCATCTGGAGCAGCCTCAGTCTCATCATCCTCATTTTGAGCTTCATTCTTTGAAACCTCTGCATCACTTTCTTCACCTTCACCTTCACCTTCACCTTCACCTTCTTCTTTATCGTCCTCGGTACTCATATTGTCATTCATTTCGCCATCATGGCCACTTTCTGGATCCTGCATTTCCACGTCCTCACCAATCTTATCATCATCATCACCAAGCTTATCATTCTTTGTAGACGAGGAGTTTAACGTCATTCGGCTCAGACTATGGTGGGTAAGTTCCGGTCTTCTATCATCAACTGAAGGTGCTAGACTTTGCAAGGAGTCAAGTCCGCTGGCCTTGGGTTCTTTGTTGATTTCCGTTTTCGGTGGTTCTTGACGTCCTGGTGCAACTTCCTCTAACGTCACATTGTACTTGTTTGGAGCCGAGCAAGGCTCAAAGCCAAATTGCTTGCCCTCGGCATCCAAAGGAACTGGAACCTTATGCTTGGGGTCTTTCTGGATTTTCTTCAATACCTCAAAGGGTAGTTCGTTACCTGCAACTGTGGCAGTATCTCCAGATAATGGATTTCGTGAGAGATTCTCAGGAAGGTTCATACGGAACCGATCAGCAGTATTTTGAGCACTCTCAAGGGAAACCTGTTGGTTTGATGCGGTCTCAGCTTCTTCTGAGCTATCGCTTTCTTCGATTTCTGCCAATTGTGGAGGTGAAGGTTTCTCTGGAATTGCCTTCTTCTGTGCCTCCTGTGCCTTTTGTGCCTCTCCTTTCTCTAGAATTGGTGCAAGTTGATCTTCAACTGTTCCCTTGAACCTTCTAAAAGCAGTAGCCAACTTTCTTCGGAGTTCATCATTGGCTCTATGCATTATCTCCTGTAATCTAGTTGATCTAGAGTGCTGGGAATCTATGCTCTCCTCTTCTAAATCTTCATCGTCTGATTCTTCCTCGGTGCTTTCCGGGAACCCAAGCAGTTCTCGTAGCTCTTCAACAGCATGTAATTTGACATTGAACCGTCTTTCTGTTGCTCGTAGCTGACGGTAAACGGTCCTTGGGGACGCTGGAGTGACTGTCTTGAAAATAGGAACTGCAGCGGGCCGTGGTGCTTCATTATCGGAATATTCACCATCCGAGTGTCCATTTGTGGCATTTTCCACTTTGTCTCTAACATCGGTATCGTTATCAGCCAAAGATCCATCGCTTGCATCTTCAAAAGAGTTTTTGTCACCAGACAGAGTACCAAGATCAAATGTCTCGGGAGCATGTGGCTCAATTTGTGAGTCTATTATAGGCATTGGCTCTGGAACAAAAGTGTTGTTCTTGAGAGCACCATCATCTGATTCGACATCCGCAGGGTAATCGCTGGGGATCCTATCAAGCTGCCTAAACATCACAGCCGCCGATCCCAGCATTTGTCCTTCTGGGGTATTATTTCCTGGCTCGTGGTCCTTTTCTTCTGAATATTGCTGTTCTTGTGGATGGTCCTCTTCAAGTTGGTCATTTTCATAATGGCCGTTTTCATCACCTTTTTCTTGGCTTTCCGAACCTTGATCTTCCGAATCATGTTTCTCTTCGTTCAATGGCTCACCATGTTCTTCGGTCTCATCATCACTGGACAACACAATGACGGCATCATCCGAATCATGTCGTATTTTTTGTGCAATTGGCTCCTCATATGTGGGCTCATGACTGTCTTCATCCAGTTGCTCCTCTGCCTCTTCTGCCTCCTCTGCTTCTTCCTCTTCTTCTGCCTCCTCTGCTTCTTGCTCCTCTAGGTCTTCATCACTATCTCTCTCAACAGGCAAATCACTTAAACGAGGCCTATCATGTAAAATGCCTCCTTGCTGGCTGAAGAAGTTCACGTCATCAGCAAAGTCTCTATGATCGTGGTCGCTTTCTTCTTCGTTAGCATCTTCACTGGCATCATCAATGGCCTCCTCGTTCTCCTGTTCCTGTTGAAGAGCATTGAACGCTTGAAGAGCTGATTGTGCAATGCCATCGTCGGCATATCCATAAGACAGATTATCAAGCAGATGTAGCTCATTCTCAAGGTGATGGTCTAAAGCACCTTGGAGGAGACCCTCATCTATGGCAGCCTGCTGCGGATTAAGCATTTGCAGATGGTCTTCCTCGTAGTCGTCACTGTAATCAGGATTTTCATAGATTTCGCCGTCAATCTCAGGCTCATCTTCTCCTTCACTTTCCTCTTCATCTTCACCTTCTCCTTCACTTTCGCCTTCGACTTCATCAATACCAGGATCTCCATCGTCGTCGGAAACAATCTCTATTATGTCGTCATCTTCACCATCTTCAGGAACATCTTCTTCCATGGCTTCATCTGGCTCCACTGACCCTTCGGAGATCTCCTGAAAAGACTCTGAGATATTTTCCTGATCCGATTCACCATCTGAAACAGAATCTTTGGAAACAGATTCCGGATACGGAGAGTCCTCGTGAGCAGTTTTGCCTCTAGGGCTATTTGACATTCCTCTAGGGCTATTTGAACTCAGTAGAAGAAGACCGAGTGTATCAAAAGGTTCGGAGAATACCTGGTGACGGTACTTATTTTTTAGCAGCTCACGCTGGGCCAGCAGACGCAATTGAGACAATTCCTCCGCTTGCGTGTTTAATGTGGAGTCCATTCGGTGCTTAAGACTGTCTATCCAAGAGACGAGGTGGTCAGGGTCTTGAGGGACAACCTGGAGACTTTGAGAAGAGGACATTGCGGATGTATCATTTTCATTGGTTGGGGTATGGCGAAACGAGCTATCAGATGGCGACCGTGCCGCTCGCTTTTGGTAGTTTTTCATTGCAGTGAGGGTTGGAACTGGAATACTTTTAGCAACTTGTGGTTTACATGTTGCACATCAGCAAGAGAGCGTTGCGCGTGATATGAGGCACGTGATATAGATTTAGGAATTATACATTGCAGGGACAGTTAAGAATTGAATTGTGGGTTCTGATAATATGTTGTGGATTCTGATAAACGGGTTAATTGGACATGGGTTATTTGTCAAAGGACAATGGATCATGGATTGCAAATGTTTCATTTGGTGCTATTTGTGTTTAGGCATTCCTGTATGGTAGATAATTCTGTCAGACTAAATCTTGGTAAGATTTTCCGATCATGGCCGCGTAAAGAATCACCATTGACAAGATGCATAATCAAGTGAGGAAAGAATTGAAAAAACCCTTTAAAAATTATACAATTGGCTCAAGGTTACTAAAAAGAAGTTTGACCAAGATTTTTCTCAAAACTATACTCAGTAGACTCTATTCAATGCTTACTCAATGTTCTATAGTACTCTACTAAGTAGTACTCTACTCAATGCTCTATTCAACCCAGGGAATTTTACTCACTCATTGAGTTATGAACCATTAAAGATTCAAATCATATACTTTTTCTCATAATTGGTTCAATATCATCAGGTAACCAAATTGGATATATCTATATACCATTGATATATTATTAATAAAGTCTTATATATGATGTAGTGTGTATGATCTAGAATAGTAATATAGATTGGTAATATAGATTGGTAATATAGATTGGTAATATAGATTGGTAATATAGATTGGTAATATAGATTGGTAATATAGATTGGTAATATAGATTGGTAATATAGATTGGTAATATAGATTGGTAATATAGATTGGTAATATAGAATAGTATATATATATATATATATATATATATATATATATATCACCATATTACTCAATACTCTAATCTCAATGGATTATATGGTACTGTATTAGCACTACTAATTCCGTGAGGTAGTACTAATACAAGTACTAAATGTACAAAACTACAAAACTACAAAACTGCAAAATCAATGGGAAATCAAATTAAGCCATATTCAATTGGTTAATACCATTTAAGTATTTCAATTTAAATTAAGTACACAAATAAGATTCAATGATTTGTACAATCAAGTATTCACTCAGACACCCAATTTGCAGAATAGTACCTAAGAACTATAATAATGTCTTAATTTTGATCATAATACTCAATTGATTCACTACTCCCCAATAAATCTCTGTATATACAGTATTGTACATTATTCACAAACTTATTATAAGAAATCAGCATGACATCAGTAATTTTATAAGTACTCTAGTCACCCTAGTTATTCTAGTGATCCTAGTTACTCTAGTCACCCTAATTAGTAGTCAATAGTTAAAGCTCTTGTTAGTACTCAATGTAATTAAACAGTTAAACTCAATACTTACTACTCAATACTTACTACTCAATACTTACTACTCAATACTTACTACTCAATACTTACTACTCAATACTTACTACTCAATACTTACTACTCAATACTTAGAGTCATGAGACTCAATAGTAACTCAATAATAATTACTCTAGGTAGTATTCTAGAAATTATTTTATAGTGATAACTTATGGTAAATACTCAATAGTAGTACTCAATTGTAGTACTCAATAGTAGTACTCAATGGTAGTACTCAATAGTAGTACTCAATGGTAGTACTCAAACCAGTACTCAACCTCCTAGTATTATCATTCAATATTCTCTCACAATCACAGAACCATCCATGGAAGCACTCATAACAAGTTTCTCACACGGATGAAACGATACATCTGTCACAGGCTTATTATGAACATGAAACATGTTAACCATTCGCCGTCCTGCCGTGGTCCAAATGACCAATGCACCATCGTCGCTTCCCAGAGCAACAAATACATCATCATGAGAAAACAGTGCCCTCGTGAGAACCGATTGTCCCGCTGAAATACCCGTATATCCACTTTGACTGAGCCGCGGCACTCCCGCGGGTACTTTATCGGCGGCACGCACCGTTCGGACTTCTCCTGCCATTGTCCGAGCCACAAGTGTAGACCCATCGTTACTAAGGAAAAGCGAAGAAACAGAATCAGAGAGCCCCTCAGCCCGCCACGTCTCTGTTCCTGTTCTCAAATCGTAGCACCGCACCGTAGGGTCAATTCCGCCAATATAAAAACGACCAGAATCCATACAACACGATAGAAGCGGATAATCCGAGGAAACCTTCAATACTTCGCCTCGTTGCCGCTCATCCCATACTCTAGCAGTACCGTCATCACTAACACTGACTGCTAAGTGGCCAGAAACACTACAGTCATTGACACAGTCAGTATGGGCCTTTTCGTTGCGGAGTTTCTGTCCATTTTCCATATCCCAAATGGCCACATTGCTATCGGAGGCTCCGGAGAAAAGCTTGCCCTCGGAAATAAAATCTAGACACGTCACTGCACCTTTGTGGCCCTCGATAACCCCGTAATTCGGTTGCTGGTCCTTTTCATCCCTCGGAACTCGCCATAGAAGAATCTGCCGGTCTGCACCACCCGTCGCTAGGATATCACCACCAGAATTAAACCGACACGTGAATACCGGACCCACGTGACCTTCAAATTGTACTGCTTCCGCATATAGAGCCCTGTGGCGGTGGTTGCTTGTTGTGATAGACATCTCCGTCACTACCCTCGATGAACCAGTGGTAGTATATGCTTATATGCAGGATGGTATCATTATCTTCAATGTTCTAGGTCTACTTCTCTTGCTTATTACTTTCATTAACTACGCAAGGTACTCGTACGAGTCGCCCTCACGCCGTGCTATGTACTCCTTCTCCAATAAATACTCAATGGCTCTCTTGAGGTCAATGAGCTTGGCCTTGAACCGCGACTGCGCCTGGAGAAGAACATCATTCACCAAATCATTGTGTTTCATGGTCTTCCGTGCCTTCATGATACGCACGATACTGGCAGTAAGGTAGTTCTTTCTTGATTCGTCAATTTCTTTGTTCGTGTCATCATCTTCCTGTCTCTGCTCACTCTTGATTGTGCTGACAAAGTTCACCTTCAATTTCTTTGATTTGTACTCGTTGACAATGGTGAACGTTGTAGAGGCGTCATTGAAAGCCGATGCTACCGCCGGCTGTTGATCGAGAAGCTTGAACTTCACCAATGGCGTCAAATGTGCCTCGAACACGTGCTGGGCCACGCCGATGATTTCGTGCAATTCGGCAAAACCGTAAGTCTGTCGCTTATTGAACGCCAAGAGAATCATCAACTGCACGTTCGTCACGGTAAAGATGAAAGGTGGTTTGCCCTTACGTGAGAGGTTTGCCTTGATCTCACTCTTGCCGTGGTTCCAGAGCCATTGCAACTCCCGCCCGTTGTGCTTCTTGTTGTATTCCTGCTCCACAATGTCGAGCGTGCTCTGCAACTCGGGAGCAATGTTGAGCTTGTAGTCCTCCATGTGGTGGAATGGCCACATGCTTTGGGCCAAGATCAACGGGGTGAAGTCACTCACCACCGATTGTGGGCCCAATTGCTCACGGATGTTCATCTTCAAGTCTTCCAGAGACTTCATATCTTGGAACATCTTTGTGATCTTCGACGTGAACTCCATCGAGTTACCCTCCTGCAACCGCTGCAACATGCCCTCCTCCAATTCGTCCGATTTGGTGTTGCCGTTGATCAACCGTTTGGCCAACAAACGCCTGTAGTTATTCTCAAACACGTCCTTGTTCTCGATATACTTGAGCATCAACGCCAAGTTGTCTGCGGTCATGTTGGCAATATCGGCTTCTTTGCTGGTAGCCTTCAAGAAGTTGTCGGCGTATTTGGCCAAAATCTCTGGAGTCTTGCTGGCGGACTTGGCTGTTGGAGTGGCAATGACATTAATGTTGACAAAGTGCCTGCAGGCAGAGTCCAAGGCCTTGATGAAGAGGGGGTCTTTTTTGAATGCATTGAACACAACGTCGTTGAACTTCATGTACACGGCAATCAACGTGTGGATGTAGATTTTTGGGGAAATGAGCCCTTGAGCGTTTCTCTTGGATGGCTGCTGTTGCTGTTGCAGTTTCTCTTCTGAAGCCTGGGCCTCCATGCTCTCTGTGGATGACTTGAGCTCAGCAATAGCCTTGGCTGCCTCCACCTTGATGTGGCTCTCCAAACTGTCGGCCAAAGGCTGCAACGTGGTGGGTACCTTGGAAAGCAACTTGTACATTCTCAGGATGTGGTCAATCTCGTTCTGTTCCAACAACTTCAAGAACTGGTCGTACATGTCCGGAGCATGGTCCTTGATCAATACCGTGTGCAAGGTCTCAAGTAAAGGCCGCTTACTGCGTTCCTCCAAGTAGTTATTGGAGCGGGAGATCTCTTCAGCCAACCGATTCTCACACTTCATCATATAGTCCACCACATTGTGCTGGGAAAGGAAGGTCTCGCTCTCACGCTTGTAGTAATCGGCAGTGCGGGCCATGAAGTCATGCTCAAAATGCTTGGTGTACACGAGCATGTTGGACTTCTTCAAGTCGTTAGTGTCGATGCCCAAGTACACCATAGACTTGACCGCCACAGAGATCACGTTTGTATCGACAATCTCATTGTTACGTTGACGCTCAATCAATTCAAGAACCTCAGCCATGATCTGGTCCACGTTGTTGTTGAACATGTGATACTTCCATTGTAGCAACGCCAACGTATTCACGTCATAAATGTCACGACGACCATCTGACCGCTCCTTCTGAACCCAATATCGGTTCATATAATCAAACACGTTGTTCATGTAGCCGGCGCCAATGGTAAAGCGTTTCCATTTGCGAACATAGAACTCCAAGAAGGACTCATGGGGGTCTTTTTGTAGTTTCTGAATGAAATTCACAAGATATTCTTGTAGTTTATTGTAGATTTCTGCACCAGTCAATGAATATGTGGTCTTTTCCTTGCCTGATTTGGTGGATACAGATGCCGTGGGATTTCTTGATTTGTTGGCACAGTAATTGTAAACTGCCGTATAACAGTTCATATACATTCTTGAAGTGACGCCCTGGTCTCCCTGGGCACCTAAGATGAATTCTAACCCTGGCTCGATGAAATTCCAAGTTGCGTCCAAGTCCCCAGCAATGGGGAGGCTCTGGAGTGACGTCATTGGCCGCTTTATAGGTGTGGCACGCTTATTGTGATGGCGCTTCTAGTGAGGGAGGACGCTTGATGATTCTCGCGAGTTGCCATCCTCCATGCACTCTCCGGCACACAAACAAATGCTACAACTATGCCCTACAACTATGCCCTACAACTATGCCCTACAACTATGCCCTACAACTATACACCAACACACTATACAATAATATATTAGTCGACCTTGTCGAATGTCGTAGAAGTGAAATGCAATGGTATCAGTCTGTTCTCGAGTCTGCCACAGTTACTCGGTCTACCACTCGGACAATGGAGATGGTAAACGTCAAAACCCAGAGGCACAAGACAAGAAATAAAAAAGAAGTGAGTGCTTTTTGGCGTCGGCAAAGTGACGCCACCGTTGGGTGTAAGATATTCATGTAGAGCGGGTCCCGGAGCACAACACACACCCACTGATCGTCGGTAATGGAGTTAAACGAAAGAGCCAAGTTGGCCGACGAAAAGATGATGAACAAAAGATCAAACATAATGAGTTTCATCTTGTCCAATGGATTCCTTAGTCCCATAGGTTTGCCCAGATACTCATCGTAGGCGATATATATCACGTACACAATGGCACAACATTGCACCACAATGGCCATGATGGTGCCCGGCTGCTGACCTACAAGAATGCCGTCGTACCTCTTTTTGGAGTTGACAAAGATGGTGCATGCCAACGCTAGCGCTGACACCGAGAACACAAAGATCAATATCCGTAGGAGCAACGGCACGAGCGGGTTCGTGACAAAGATCCGCTTGAGCGCCGGAAGCAAGAGCTCTCGCTTTTCGTCCAGCATCATCCAGTAGCCAGCCTGGGATCTGTGACGCATTCTGTCCTCGGGCAACGCCGACTTGCTGCTCCCACTGAAAAGCAGCGACCAGAACCCGGACGATTTCTGGTCCTCGTAGCCTCCGTCCGACGAAGATGGTCCCATCAACGCACTGCGGAGTCTTTCGTCACCTCCCCAGTGTTCATCAAGCTTGCGCATTGACTCTAGTGACGAAACCTCGTCGAGTCGATCTGGCGAGTACACTTCGGGCATTCGTACCGCCTTCAAGAGATTGCTGTAGCTCGAATCCACTGACCTGATGAAGGGCTCTTTTTGGAACAGCTGGTACTCCTTTTCGTCGTCCCATTTGATGTGCTGGTTCTTAAGGGAGTTGGAGATATCGGACTGGCCATTGTTGACATTTGAGTTGTTCTGTTCACGATGATGGACCTGGGCTAGACGGTCCAACACATACGTTGGCACCAAGTTGGCCTTTTGCGGATAGAAATGCACTGGTGAATCTGCATAGGCATCAGGAGGAAAGAACTGGCCGGATAAGTCGGCTTTAGCATTGATAGGTTTTGGTTCGGATACTGGCATCCGCGTAGGCTTTTGTTTGTTTGTCTATTTTTCTTTGTGCTGCTAGCTCTGGCGGAGTATGTTTTTTCTTTGCTCAGTAATCACAACGAAAGGAAGACGTACAAACAGCCGTATACGGGATGCCGGCTCTGGGGGAAAAATGGAGTGCAGATAGTGTGCGGTTAGGGGACCAGTACATTTAGGTACAATAGAATGCTTTGTTTCTTTGTTTCTTTCTTTTTTTTATTTTGGATAGGTATTCCAGGCAGGAAATCCAGGCACAATTTGTTAAAGTGGGGAATATGAAAAAGGAGGTTGTTTTAATGAAAAATTTGGTTCAGTACATGTACCTGAAGAGTCCCTGGATTGCGATAATCCTGAATGCTCGTCTATACTAGCGAGCGTTGCTACTGCGAGCTCAGTAAGATGTAGAAAAAAAGTGCAAAAAATAAACAAAAAGAGAAAAAGAAAAAGAAAAAAGGAAGAAAAAACCGAAAGTTCCGCGAGGGTGTATATTTATATTATTCCCGCGTTGGCTGCAAATATCTGAAACACTCCTTATTGAATAAGGGATGATCTACCGACTCCTTATATAAATAATATTATCATTCATATCTATAAGTATACTTTATTTGCATTCTTGTATTCCACATTCTTTTATTCTATATCCTATTCTATATCCTATTCTATATTCTATTCTATATTCTATTCTATATTCTATTCTATATCCTATTCTATATCCTATTCTACATCCTATTCTATACCCTATTCTATATCCTATTCTATATCCTATTCTACATCCTATTCTACATCCTATTCTACATCCTATTCTATATTCTTATATTACATCTTATCCTTATATTAATCTATATCTATAATGTTGGATCTCTATCTTATATCCTATTTGTTTATATGTTCATATCTATATACTCATACTAATATGATGATAATACTGGCTTGTGCTATCTCGCATCAGACGGCTATCGGCAGACTCCTGCACAATCACCATGTTTGCTAAAGACACCCACTTTGAGTCGATTCGCCACCACAATATTACACCAGTTCATGAATTCTATAAGTAAGAGGGGGATCCACCTTTCTTCATTTGCATCCTTGCATTTTCAACGACTTCCCGCTAACAACTTTAATATTCTAGCGAGGCACTTTTCCAAGGGAATACCCGCTCGCAATACTACAACAGCCGGTAATGATAAAAAAGAACCTCAGCCAAGACTTTTCGATCCCAACGCCATCTTTGTGCTTTCAGTTCCAATCACTACCCGCCATTCATACATATACTGCAACCACAGCTTTTCGCTTCTTGGGGCAAACCAAAAGTTGCCATGGTTGATAACTGTGGAGAACAAGCTAGTATCACTCGCTCTGCGTGTATGGGATAAGCTTCACAAATCACAGTTTATCGTCAATAAGAAGATCGTGGATTGGGCAAGGAAACTTCTTGATACTATTCCTTACAATGAGAGCTGTCTCAAATCTTTCCCCAGCAAGACAGTGATGATTCGAGAAATCAACGGACAAGAAGCTAAAAACAAGCGTACCATTATGCTTACTGGGGAGTTACAAAAGAGCAACATTGACTTGGCTCAATTGAAACCAATCCCGGTGTATCATCCACTGTTCCAAGATGCACTGACCATTGTGGAACAGATGAAGACGTTTCGGAACGAGCTAGGCACCTACCACAAAAAACGGGCCATGTGGTGTGCGCTAGGCATTCCGGTGAGTTTGCCGCTAGCGCTTATTCCTGTGCTTCCCAATGTGCCTGGATTCTACTTTGCCTATCGACTCTATTGTCACGTGAAGGCTCTCACTGGGGTACGTAACATGGGGTACTTGCTAGAGAGCGAGAGCGGTGAGGCGGACAATGACATGGTGCACTTATCGTTTGAACCAACAGCGGGGTTGGACAAGGTGTACTCACTTGCACAGGATGTGAAGGAGAACCAAGACGAGACGGTTGTGTTGACGCATGACGCAATCGACGCTCTTATGAACACCACCGGATTGCACCATTTAGCGGATGAGCTCCACAAGGCATTGAGGCAAGAAATTGCCCGATTGGAGAGGGGGCGTCAGCAGTAGAGGATGGAATGTATATATTAGAGTAAACAACAACGTCACTGGACAGTTAGAAAAGAGCAAAATAACACAATTAGGGTTTCTTTAACCAAAAGCAAAGACGGCATAAATGCGGAGTATGGCCAAGAAAAAAACAGTCACAGGGCACGGGACCTGGTGCGCGGTGAAACAGTGGGCGGTCATTTATCCTATATGTTGAGCATCACACGACGAAAAAATCGCTGAGCATCCCATATATAGATGTAAAGGCTCGCACACAGTTAACACTTCTTTTTTTTCTCTCCCATAATTCATTCACCATGAGAGATAAGTGGAGAAAGAAGAGAGTTAGAAGACTTAAGAGAAAGAGACGGAAGGTTAGAGCTAGATCCAAATAATCGGACAGCCTTTCCGGACAAGTGTCTCAGTGATTAACTGAATTACGACCTTGACGTTGGTATATAGCAACAATAAATACCAATGGTATGACAAGATGTAGGTATCCAATGAAATGAAAGAAGATCCACAAACCGAAAGCATGAAATCAATGAAATCATGAATTAAATCATGAAGTCAATCAATGAAATCATGAATAAATCATGAATAAATCATGAAGTCAATCAAATCAATCATGAAAGTCAATCAAAAAAACGTTCAATTCATGGTGCACAGGTGCACCACCTGGTAAGGTCCACCGCGACTGGATGCAAATCACAAACACTGTCTTCCATGGGGTGCGGCCAACAATCGCCCATATTTCGTCTTTCTCCCGATTTGCCCGGCCATCACCCAAGTTTAATGGTGCAAGCAGACGAAAATTCAGATATCTTTTCCTACGTGGCGTCTGCCCCGCTCAACGTTCCACGAGCAAACCCCACAGATGATCCCTCTCTGTCACCGTCTCTGCCCCGCCCTCTGTCTCTACCGCCTCCTGTAACCGTAATCCGCTCTACTGGTAAATTGGACCGTGTAACCAGCGCCAGTGAGTTTCCTTTAGAACGTCAAACTTCGTCATCTCCGTCTCTGCCTGACGAAGAAGAGTCCCCGGTATCTCCAGCCCCGCGATTCGACGTGACCCTGGGCCCAAAACTTCCTCCCGCCCCCGCCCCCGCTCATCAACCTTCTCACTCAAAGAGGGGCCTTCCGGTGATGGTGGACCCACTCGCTGACTACATGGAGGAACGTCTTGCTCGGTTTAATCCGTCGGTATCACAGAATAACCCAGATGCTCCGCTTGACTGCAAACACCCGTACCAGCAGAACGACCGCGGTCGTCCACGTAAGAACCGCCCCAGTGAAGACCTCAATCGCACTGAAGACCTTAATCCAGTGGCCCCGGTGCCAGAACCTTCCCCACCTGCCCCGCGTGCCCCGCAAATCAACAGTAGCTCATCTTTCCTCCCAAGAGGTCGTCTGGCGGTATTTTTGGCCGAACCGTCTTCAGCACAAATGGCCCTTACTCCCCGTGCGGAAGCTTACGCTGATGCTAAAGGTGAGAATGTGGTTGATGAGGCCGATGGTCTCGCTGGCCAACTGGCCTGGTGTGTATGCTGTGGCCTTTAGTGTTGATCTGGTCACTTTTGGTCTACTCTGCTCTACCACCTGGCTGCCACCTGGCTGCCACCTGTTATCTACACGCACTTCACTTTATCTTTTATGACTGAACAAAATTACTGGGTGCGGTTACTCTGCCGCCTCACCAAAACGGTCCGAGATGCTGGTGATCAAATCGGCAAAGTTCTTCTTGCCGGCCTCTTCGCCGTCCAGTGGCTCGAAAAACTTGGCGCTCGACACCTTGTGCTTCACGTCACTGGTGGCCTCGGCCAACTTGTTCCACTGTGCCCCGTTGGAGACCGCCTTCTGTGCCTCGTCGTAGTACGACACGAACGCACGCATCATGTCGTACGTCTTCCAGATAGGACAGAACTGGTCATAGGTGGAGTAACCGTTCTGCTGCAAAAAGTCCTCCTTGATCAAGTTCGCAACGTCCAAGACAATCTTGTCTGAGTCCGAGAGCGCAGATTTACCCACCAACTGCACCACCTGCTCCAACTCCTCGGCGTTGGACAAGATCTCTCTTATCTTGGTTCTCAACCCGGCAAAGCCAGGGAAGTTCTTCTCGTAGTAAGGGTCCAACGAGTTGGTGTACTTGGAGTAGGATATACCCGTGTTGATCGAAGGGAAGTGCTTTCTCTGGGCCAACTTCTTGTCCAAACCCCAGAAAACCTGCGTGATACCCAATGTCGACGTAGTCACCGGGTCGGAAAAGTCACCACCTGCGGGCGACACTGCTGCAACAATCGACACCGATCCCAATCTATCTGGCGATCCCAAAGCGGTGGATCTGCCGGCACGCTCGTAGAACGATGCCAACTTGGCTCCCAAGTACGCAGGGAAACCCTGATCGGCGGGCATTTCACCCAAACGACCAGAGATTTCTCTCAAAGCTTCGGCCCAACGCGAAGACGAGTCGGCAATCATCGACACGTGCTTACCTTGGTCACGGAAGTACTCGGCAATGGTGATACCGGTGTAGATGGAAGCTTCACGAGCAGCGACAGGCATGTTGGAGGTATTGGCCACCAAAGTGGTACGCTTCATGATAGGCTCCTTCTTGCCCGAGATCTCGGTGAAAAGCTCAGGGAACTCCAACAACACTTCAGACATCTCGTTACCACGCTCACCGCATCCGACGTAAACAATAATGTCGGAGTTGGAGAACTTGGAAAGCGACTGGGAGATCACCGTCTTACCACAGCCGAAAGCACCAGGAATACACGTGGTACCACCCTGCACACATGGGAACAAAGAGTCCAACACACGTTGACCGGTCAACAATGGGTAGTTGGCAGCAAGCTTCTCGGTGACGGGTCTGGGCACTCTCACAGGCCAGGTGTGCATCATGGAGTACTCGTGCTTCTTGCCGTCGAACTCCACCTCCAACACCGGGTCGGTGATGCTGTAGGAGCCCTTCTCGGCGATGGAGGTGATGGTACCTCTTGCTCTGGGAGGCAACAAGATCTTGTGGTCATCCAACAAGGAGTTCTCCCAGATGGAGCCAAAAATGTCACCACCAGTAATGTGGTCACCGACCTTCAAGGTGGCGGGGTTAAAGTCGTACTGGGCCTCTCTGTTCAAGCAAGGAACGTCAATACCTCTGGGGATATAGATAGACTTGGATTCCTCCTTGATCACCTTCAAAGGTCTCTGGATACCATCATAGATGTTTTCCATCAAACCAGGACCCAATTCCACCGACAAAGGCTTACCTGTTCTCAAAACAGGGTCACCCACGGTGACACCAGCGGTTTCCTCGTAAACCTGGATAGTTGCCTTATCGGCATTGATTCTAATCACCTCACCGACCAAGTTTGCATGGCCCACCTTGACCAATTCGTACATGGCACACCCAAGCATGTTTTCTGCCACCACGACAGGACCAGAAATGGAGAAGATTTGTCCATACTGGGACTCGTGGGTGTCGTCTAGAGAGAGACGTTTGATTTCCTTGCGGGCGTTTTCTAATGCGCCAGCCTAGAATATGTTAGTTGTGATGATGAGATTAATGGCGATAATGTACTGGACATACCATTGTTGGAGATATGGAGCTTCCTTATAGTCTTGTAGATAAAGTGCCTTTACTTTATCGTTGGTGAGCGTAGTCGTGCGGGGGCTAATTAATGGACGAGGAGCCTCACAACATGGGTGGCAATTGCGGAAATGACCACTTGGGGGACTCAAAAAAACTGTATGAAATAGGACATATTTAGAGCTCCTTGTAATTTCTTATGAGTTTAACGACCAACTTAGAAATTCCTCTTATTGGCCACCCTTGCATCATTGCTCCGTATCAGGGAACCGCGGTGGGTGCAAAATGTTGCGTTATATGCAGTCTGGAATGAATTTTACGATAAATTGTAGGTGGACTCTTTGGGGGTGATTTCTAAGTTTTATGGTGTGATCGATGATTGTGACAAGAGAACATTTGTTTTGTTTATTTTTCGGTTGGTTATATGGGGCTTTTTTAATCAGTGCACAAGTTTTTACTATTTGGTGGAAAATGCCAATTGCGCACCAATATTCCATTCAATCAGCTACTATGTTCCATTTACCCACTGTAAATTATATGTTTATCAAATATGAAAACTCGATAAAATTTTAACTATATGTATATCACACACTTTACAAATTATCGTCTCGATATCTCCAAATCTTCATCTCTCCATTCTTCTAGACTTTCACTATTATTATCACTATATATTATCCCTTAGATTACATAATCAACTTTATATTGCCACTACAATTTGGATGAACTTGTAAGACCCAACTTGGCTGCTCTATCAAGAGCAATATCACACATGGCTTCAAAAGCTTCCCGTCTCTCAGCACGAATATCCCCTCTATCAATTCGTTGCTTCATTATCTCCATTATAGCATCACGTGATCTGCCATTTACGTACACCACGAACCTTAGACCAGGAAACTGTTTCTCGTAGCGGTCATTCAATTGTCTCAACCTCTCAGCCTCTTCCTCCAGACCAGCCAATGATCGCTGTTCTGCTGAAGAATGTGACGAAAGAGCATTTTTCAGTGGCCCCAATCTGGGATGTGCAGATATAATGGCAGAAACGTCCTTAGAAACCCTTGGTTTTGAGTGCTCCGAGCAAAGAAAACTGGCTAAGTTTTTGCGGGTGGACTCGATAAGTTCTTCGTATGATGAAACTTGGGTGTTCATCACTTTTTTCTGGATAAAGTCCACAAGAACAGGACACGGCTCAAAGAGTTGGGCAAGCACGTGGGTTTGCTGATCTTTTGACGATTTGGAAAATTCAGAAAAGCTCGGAAGGGACATCTATTCAGACAAGTATCAAATAGAAAGTACAAAATAAACGCAAAATGGAAGCAGGGACGGAAGTAGGAAGAGAAGTTGGGAATGGAGATAGGATACGGAGGACGCCGAAGTCCTGCATACATGTTATCTCTCGTGCACACATGCAATACTTATGATACACAGTTTCTAATGCCATTACTATACATGCTCAAGTGAAGTGTTCGATCTCACGCAACCTCTTCAAATCCTTCTGGGATGGTGCACCCTGTTGTGCGATCAATGGGTGTCTCCATTGCTTCACATAGGAGAACATCACGTTGGCCAACTGGTCAACGTCGGTGATGCCCAAGTCGGCAAACGTCTTGGCACTTGGGTCAATATGCTGGTTGATCAAGTGTCTGCTCACTTGGTCGGGGTTGGTTTGCTTCCAGTACAAGAACTGCTTCAACTGAGCAACAAATCTGGCCAACGGCAATGGGATGGTGTAGTCGGCGAACTGGTAGCTGAAGGGGCCCACCTGGGAGAAGTCTTGAGTGATGCCATGGATCATTTGTCTGATTTCAAGGAAGGACAACTTCTCTGGGCCGAAGAGCTCGAAAGTCTGGCCAATGGTGGAGTCGTCGTAGCCAATCTGCTCAAGGGCTCTGGCCACATCAAGCACGTGCACTGGGTAAATCTCCTTAGCGTTCTTGTTAGGGGTCCACATCTTCAACTTTGGGCCCAAGTAGTTCAACAAGCCGTCCTCACGACCGAACATTGGTGCGGGTCTGACGATGGTGGCATCTGGGGTGATGTCCCTGACAATCTGCTCAGCGATACCCTTAGTGGCGTAGAACACCGAGTCCGATGATGGGTTGGCGTTATACGACGACACGTACACGTATCTTGGGTTTCCGGCCTCCTTAACAGCCTGAGTGATGCGCTCGGTGATGCCGATATTCACGTCGGCCATAGAGAATCTCTTTGTGTTGAAGTCCGCACCAAGACAGTTGAACACAATGTCTGAGTGAGCCACGGATTCCTGGATGGACTGGATGTTTCTTGGGTCGAACTCGACAAAGTTAACCACACCCAAATCACCACTGACTTTTAGGAATCTCTTCTTCAATTCGTCACGGTAAGGGATAACGGTAATGGTACCGTGTTTGGCCAATCTAGCATTAACGTAGCGGCCCAAGAAACCGGTAGCGCCAAACACAGTGGCGACGTAGCCAGTTCTGGATGAACGACCGCCTGGGCCGACAGCTTGGTTCACTTTGCCGTTTCTAGTGATATTGATGTCCGACCCCAACACCGAGGTGTACATGGAGCGGACCGGCACTTTTGGATAGGCACGCAACATATGGGATATTGAATAGATGGGGATCAATCGACCTGTGCCGTTTCTTTTGGAATCGAGTGACACGGGTTTGATTAAGTAGCTAAAAAACAAAAAAACAGGAAAAAAAAACTTTGATGATTGGGTTTCTGTAAATGATGCAGGATCGCGAATAAGCTCTCTCTGGTTGGCTGAAGAATAGGTTTCAATGATATGTTCGCAACCACCGAAATAGAGAATTAGCAAAGCTTAGAGTAGTATAGCTTAGGGTATTTGAGCTTAGAGTAGTATAGCTTAGAGTAGCTTAGAATAGCTTAGAATGGTAATGCTTAAAGTAGAGTAAGCAGAGAAAGCAAACTTTTCGGAACACATTTACTTGCGCCGGAGGTACGGGTGTCCGATAAGTCTTGCACAGAGGTCAACAAACGTCGTAGCACATTCATTCAGACTAGTAGAAGGAATACCCACAAAGAATAGAGCACGATGCCAGGGGAAGAACGTATAAGGGAGCAGCACCGGTAAAAGTAGAAAGCTTAGCATTGGTAACATGTTCATCACACAGTGAATGAAGCATTTACCCAGTGACTCAAACAGGAACACGCATATACAACATGGGAAACTTCACCACATGCTCAGCAAATAATGGCAATATCGGCAGAATCCAAGGGGTGAATATAACAATGGAAAGACTCACAAAAAGTAATCAGGAGTCTTTCTTGTGACGGTGGGCTCGCCAGGACGCACAGAAGGATCGTATTGCAAGAATTGTCTTTGGTGAGATTCATCCACCTCCATTATAGCCGCCTGATTACCACAGCGGTAGCAGTAATTAGGCGCAGAGAATATAGTGACGACAGATTCCTGGTGGGACCACGAGTACCCCTCCATGACCAACTGGTGAGCACGAGCAATAAGACTCAAGTCATTTGTGTGATTGAACTGCTCGGAAATGTCTTGGCCAAAAGTGAAACCAGCACCTCTAGGAGAAATTCCCCATCCGCCACGGTCATCCGGGTCGGACCACAACAAGTCGCACATGGGGCCCTCATGGGGCACCTCCTGGATACGGTTGAGCTCTCTCACCTGGTCAATGGTCTCGATCATTGGCGAAAGCCCGCCATGCAAGCAAAACACCTTGTTGTCAACCAATGCAGTAATGGGGAAGTAATCAAACAAGTCGGTGAAAAGCTTCCACACAGTGGCTGAACCGTATTTCCTCAAGCACTCGTCGTAGAACCCGTAAACCTGGGTGATTTGCCTAGACTCGTGGTTGCCTCGTAAGATGGTGATTCTGTTGGGGTAGCGAACCTTCATGCACACGAGGTACGACACCGTTTCCACCGAGTAATATCCTCTGTCGACGTAGTCTCCCATAAAGAGGTAATTTGTGTCTGGACAAGGGCCGCCAATCTTGAAGAGTTCCATCAAGTCGTGGAACTGGCCATGCACATCTCCGCATATCGTCACTGGCACTTGAACGGGCTGGACGTTTTCTTCAAATTGCAATACGTCGATTGCCATATCACATAGTTTTTTGACGTCTTGTTCTGAAAGCGGCTCACATTTGGATAATTTTTCTATCCATTGATCTAACTGATTGATTGATGACGTGTTTATGTCTTTTTTATTTAGCTCTTTAGCGTTGACTTTGGTGTGGGTCACTTGTTCTTCGTTGGCGTCTTCCATTGGGACATCTGTATCCAAATCCATTGTTGTTTGATATTAAGGGAGTTTTCTGGAAGAAAGTGGGGGAGGGAGTAGGGATAAATGGATATATTAATTATGTGGGAGAATCCTGATTTCAATAAAAAAAAAGGGAAGAAAAAGAAGAATAAAGTGTGGTTCGTAAATATTTGATCCGCCAAACTCTATCTATTATTGAAATCTTTTTAAATCTTTTTTATTTTTTATTTTTTTATTTTCCTTCTTCGAAAACCGCCAATTGTGTTTCCTTGCGTCTTTGCTTGATTGTTTTAAGGAGGAAAGATTTTGATTTTTGATGTTGATTTCTCTTCAGTTTTTTTTTTTTTTTTTTTCTATTGCCATATTCGTCGTGGAAGGATTTGGTGCACGGGTGAAGTTGGTGCGATTATTCTAGGGATATTCCTACGTAACTGGTCAGGTGATTTGACAAAACATTGGATAAGAATTCATTCATAGTCAACAATATTCTTAGGATTTAATCATGCCTCCTAATTTTTATCATATCCTGTCAAAATTATTGACTGTTAAGCCATATATTTCGATCACCTTCCTATTTAGGACAAAGGACTGCATAAAGAATAGCAAGGTGGACCAACCATGCATGTGTATACTATAGTTGATTATAGAGCATACTAGAGTATAGTAGAGTATAGAGTATAGTAGAGTATAGAGTATAGTAGAGTATAGAGTATAGTAGAGTATAGAGTATAGTAGAGTATAGAGTGTAGTGGAGCATTTATAGTGAAGCATTTATAGTGGAGTATAGTAGTGTAGATAATAAATACAGCGACTAGCGCTATTTTAGAGTTCTCTTACTTGGCTGCAACAAAGTTCTTGAAAACCTCAACACCAAGGAAAGTAGCAGCATTAGCAGGGAACGATCTAGCCAAAGCAGGACCCACGCCGGGGAAGAAACCCTTGATACCACCTTTTGCGTAGATTTGCTTTGTAGCAGTAGCAATTGATATGCTGACATTGCTTGATTGTTGAGTGGACTTGATAGTGTCCACAGGGAAAACACCGAGCCACATAGCCACACCAGCGAAACCACCAGCCACAGACACTGCAAGCAAAGACATATCCTGGCCAGGGGTAGAAAGAGATTCTTTCAAGTATTCGTAAGTGGCAAAGTAGAGAGCAGAACCTGGACCGTCTCTGGCCAAGGTGGCAGCAGAACCCTTAAAAATGGAGCGAATACCGCCGGTTCTATACATTTCAGCAATGACAGAGCCCATTGAAGCCTTGCCTTCTTGGATTTGCATCATGACCTTGACTCTTTCAAAAGGAGCCGCCACTAAAGTGGTTGGAATGGCCGAGATGAAACCAGCACTGGAGATTTCGCCAATGGTGAAGTCCTCGACTTTTTTTTGTTTGATATTGCCCACGAGCTTTTTACCGAGATCATAACCCCAGAAGGAAACAGCAAACATTGGGGTTACACCCAATAATGGGGGCATAACGCCTCTATAGAAACCAAACAACCCATCTTTAGCCACAGTTCCTTTAAGACATTCAGCAGTAGTTTTATAGACACCAGTTTGTAAACGGACTTTGACTAAATCAAATGGATGGCCTGTTAAAACAGCACAAACACCACCGAACCCGCCGGCGCCGAATGATTTGATGTTATCAATTAAAACGCTGTCCACTTCTTCCATTGGAACTAGAAAGGGATAAAAATCAGGAAAAAACTAAAAAAAAATCAAAAGATTAATAAATCAATAATCAAGATCAAAAATCAAAAATCAAAAATCAATAAGGAGTGGTAAAAGATCTAGAAGATCTGGAGAGAATGTAAAAAAAGATGCGGAGAGGAATCTGGGGAATATATATACGGTACATCTTGCATGGAAACCCTCGGTCCGCGGATGAATATCGTGGTACTTTTTCGCATCTATTTCATTTGAATTCCAAGGCTTCAAACCGTTGATAATTCTGGATTTTGGAATTTTTCTAATTATTCAGAATATTAGTATTTTATGGAAATTCCAGATTTCTCTTGAATTTATATATATTTTGTCAGTGGAAAGGATTTCTTGAGTCGTCTGAAAATTAAAACCGTTCAGGAACGAGTTTCCTCTATAGAAAAACAAGAAAAAGAGAAATACAAGAAAATCACGAAAACAGGAAACAAAAAACAAAAAAAAAAGGAAACAGAAAAGATTATAATATTCTCGTAAATTCATAAATAACCCCTTAAAATAAATATTCATACAATTTCAAAATTTCATAAATTCATAAATTCAAAAATCCAGAAATTCCAAAATCCCAAAATCCAGAAATTCCAAAATCCTAATTCATATCCTCAGGTAAAAACCACCATTTTTTATCCACATTCACCTGCTCATGCGGCGGGGCTCGTGCGGTGCAAAATCATCACAGCAAAAAAAAAGCAAAAGAAAAAAGCCAAAAAAAAAAAAAAAAAAAAAAAAAAAAAAAAAAAAAAAAAAGCACGTCACTTTGTTTTGTGGGGTTGATCGCGCACTCACATGACCGAGGCTAGCCCCACTATTTTCAGACCCTTGAAATATAGAGCTTATGGAGCTTCTAGTGCTTAAAACATCCGACTAAGCTCTTTAAGATCAATATCACCTCGGAGATCTCGAATAAATACCGATTTTTTAATCAAAAATCGTTCAGTAAATATTTCTCGAAGAACTCTCATTAATCCATTCATCCTAACATTAAGTCTCTCCACATCCTCTTCAAATGTCCCACTCACTTCTTCAAGTGCCATTAAATTAGCATAGTTTACAACTAATGATGCAAACTCTTCACTGCTGCTCACAAATGCAAAAATAATATCAAGAAATTCATAAACTTGTTGTACAAGCGTATTTCCGCTTGTTGCTCCGTAGTATTTCTCATTAAGAAGCTTGTGTTCCACAATTTTATTAAGAAACTCATCATGAACAGAAACCAACCCATCTATAGTGTGTCCATTGACATTCACACTTATTTCCAGGCCGTTTTTAAGCCCAAAAAGCTCATTTTTCTCATAAAGCTTTTTAGCAAACCCCTTGTTCAATATCGCCATCACGCCCACTCCCATGTTATTATCTTCTCCGCTTTTAAAAAGCTTCTCCGTAACCACTCTTCTAAAATGATCCTCAATCAAATCTGCACTCACGTACTTAAGAAGAACACCTAGAAATCTCACAAGATGACTTCTCATAAGGTTAATGGTCTTCATCCTCTTGTATATCCACCCCACATCCCATGTTTCCAGTTTTTTGTCCTTGAATCTCACAAGATAGTTCCGTCCAAGTCCAGCAAATAACTTGTAATTACTCTGCAACACGTGCTGGAAATGCTTGATGCTCCAAAGGAAATTAAAAAGACGTAAATACCCAGTCAATTGGTTGTTGTGGTTGAGAAGGGACTGTAAAGCCGACTCAGGAACCCGGTATTCCAAAGTAAACACTTCCCATGCAATGTTGCCATGGCTAAGATCAAGGATTCTCGCATCGATTCTGTTCTTGAACTTTTCCGGCATGAACTTCACCGTAGAAGTATCAATACTACCACTTAAAAGCTCTGTGAGCAGACCTGATGTTAACGACATCGCAGGCTCTTTGAAGAGCATCTCCCCTTTGGTGTTAATGGTATCAAAGAATTCCTGGCCTGAAAGAAGCATGATGTCCTTTAAATTGACCAAATGCTCGAACAAGTCGTATTTGGTGAACACCAACGTATTGAGATGGGTGATGAGCTCGTCGTATTGGTTGATAACGAGCTTGTGGAGTGTGCTGATGGTCATGGACTGAACACCTTTGTGGCTTTGGAAAACATAACTTGAGTACCGGTGGAAATAAGAGCTGACCCAATCCAAGTCGTTGCAGAATTTCTCGAGAAATATGATGGTTTTCCCGATCTGGTACATCTTCTCGCAAACACTCACGTCTAGTTTTAAAAACGCAGGACACCGGTCAGGGGCAAACTGCACAATGTCGTTGATGTGTTGCTGGTGCTCATCGAAGCTGACGAAAAATTCGTTGTTTTCATCGAGTAAACTGCCCTTGAGAATCCAGTGCTCGATGTACTCGTAGTAGGGAGACACCATTTCACTGAAAATACCATTTGCGACCACCAGAATGTCCTCATCTCCAGAATTGGCCATGGTGTATACTTCACCGAGCAAAAGAAGCCCATCCAGTGACTCCAGACGCAGAAAAAGATGCAGTAGAAGTCGGAGCTTGTGAAATTGTGGGAATAAAGCTTGCAAAAGCGTTAGAAGCGAGGAGGGGCTGTTATGGAAAACAGCGTTTACATCAGCAACGTAGGAGCTGAGTCTGCGTTCCAAGCACCGAATAAACGCTGTTTTCACTGGCGACGGTAGAGAATCGTTAGCTGCGGAACTGACGCCCCCAAGAAGCCGTTTATATATTAATGCTAACTCACAAAGACGAAATGCCGCGTCGGTGTGGGTAATGCAAAGTTTTGTGGATATGGCGATGGAATTGGCATCAAAGGAGAATATCTCCGAATCGACCCCTAAAAGGGTATTTCTGAGGGATTCAACTATGGTCTGTTCGGTGGCGTTGTTGTTTGTATGGGAACTGGCGATCTGAAACATGGATCCGACAGTCACATCACGGGATCCGCTTATATCATCGGGAAACTGCAACTTTTCAGGAGATAACTTTGTTCTTTTATAAGAGGGCTGCTGTGGAAGGAGATCAAGAAGGAAAATGATATAACGAGATATTTGTTCAGGAGATTTGAATTGGGATAATTGACTAACAAGAGATTCCAAAGCGATCCAAGTATCTGATTGGCCAGACGCTAAAAGCAGCGATTTGACTGTATTTAATGCAGATTCTGCCGATTTTGTAGATGGAGCTGACGGGCTGTTGAACAAATCTTGTAGTAATTCGTTTACTAAACTTTGGGTATATTCCGCGCCAAAATCCTCGCGTAAAAGAGAACCCACCAACCTATGAAGGTAGACTTTTACAAGTCTTTGTTTGTCCATGTGTGGCTGAAACGGTAGAAATGGGGAAAAAACGAAAGTTGTTGTTAATGTTAATATGGATTTGTTGATGGTTTATACGCGTCTATGCAGGACATCGAAGTTCGCGCATTGACATTTGGCTGCGAAATCTATACTGCATAAGAAACTACTTCTGAATGTAGCGGAATAGATATTAAATATATAGGAAACCACAAAAAAAGAAAAGAAAAAAAAAAAAAAAAAAAAAAAAAAAAAAAAAAAAAAAAAAAAAAAAAAAAAAAAAAAAAAAAAAAAAAAAAAAAAAAGTCCAAAAGCATCGGATCTGACCAGACCATGATTCATGATCACATCTTAATATCCGACCAGATCATGATACATGATATAGTCTCAATATCAGACAAATCATCAGATATCATCAGATCTTAATACCGGAACTGACCTCATTTTGTGGAAGTGTTGGGTCAATGACATTTTCATTCAAATCAGCGTCAGTCAAAGACAATTGAGAATCAGTCCAAAGATGCTCAATAGGAGCCTTGTTAGCCTCGCCAACACCACATTTCCCACCAATACGTGCCCAATCATCCACACGGTTCAACTTCAACTCATTAAAAACAGAATCAACAGCTTCAACCAATTGGTTCGCAAGCTCAGGGTTATGGCCCGGTGTAGGAGTGATTCTCAATCTCTCTTCACCAATGGCAACAGTAGGGAAATTGATGGCCTGCACATAAATCTTGTGCTTGTTAAGCAACAAGTCAGAGGCTCTCTTAGCGTCAGCAGCATTACCCACCAACACAGGAACAATATGGGATGGGTTGGGGATCACAGGAATACCCTTTGCAGCAAAGCTATTTTTCACGTATCTGGTGTTTTTCTGTTGCGCCACTCTGTCCATAATAGTGGACCTTTGGTGTCTGATGGAGGCAGCACAACCGGCCATCACTGCAGGAGGTAAGGAGGTGGTAAAGATGAAGCCAGGAGCAAACGAACGGAACCAGTCGATCATGTTTTGCTTACCGGTAACGTAGCCACCAACAACACCAAAAGCTTTGCCCAAAGTACCGGTGACCATATCGATTCTGTTCATGACGGACAGTGGGTGGATTTTGTTCAAGCCGGCCTTCAAATGGGCCTCAAAGTCCAAGTGCTCAGCGACACCACCACCGTGAGGACCGTACATACCCACAGCATGGACTTCATCCAAAAAGGTCAAGGCACCATATTTATCAGCCAAATCGCAGATCTTCTCAATTGGAGCAATAGATCCACACATAGAGTAAACCGACTCAAAAGCAATCAACTTTGGAGTAGAGACTGGGTATTTAGCCAAACGGGCTTCCAAATCTTCCAAGCTGTTATGCTTAAAGATCTCTTTTCTTGCACGGGAGTTACGAATACCCTGGATCATGGATGCGTGATTTAACTCATCAGAGAAGATCACCAAATCCTTCATTTTCTGGCCCAAGAGAGACAAAACGGCATCATTAGTGACGAAACAGGAGCTGAACACAAGAGCAGCCTCATGTTTGTGCAAAGCGGCCAATTCAGTTTCCAAGTGGATGGCGTGGCGATTATGACCAGCGATATTTCTTGTACCGCCGGCACCAGCACCGTATTTATCCAAGGTGGATTTCATCTCACGGATAATCTTTTCATTGGTGCCCATACCCAAATAGTCATTAGCACACCACACAGTGACCTTTTCGGATTCCTGAGATAAGTGGGCACGAGGGAATTCCTCAGCCAAACGGTTGATATTGTTGAAGTAACGGTAGGATTTATCCTTACGCTTGCTATCGATTTGAGAGTTCAAGTAACCGTTGTAATCAAAAGGTTTTTCAGGATTGGAGTGATTGTCGAACATCTCCAATTTGGAGCCAACTAAATCCTTAGAAGAGAAGGAGTAGGAGCCGTCGACTTTAGAAGAAGCGCCAGGAGAAGCAGTAGCATGGGCAGGTCTTGTAGAGTGGGAGTACTCTCTGGCGGCCATGGCGGCACCAACAAAAGGGCATGTTCTGGCTTGTTTAGTCAAAGTGGCAGAGTCACACATTTGGCGGAGGGCCTGAGTGGATCTGGATTTGACAAAAGGACAAACCTTCAAAGAGGCACGGGTAAGACTTTCCATTTTTTCTGATTTTGCTGGAGTTGGAGTTAACAGCAAATTGGAGCGGAAAAGTATTATATAAGGAAAAATTTATGTAGAAAAAATATAAAAACTTATATACAAAAAAAAAAAAAAAAAAGAAATACCCAAACACAATGAGTAAACGAAATTGGCGTAGATTTAGGAAGACTTCGCACTTTTTTTTTTTTTGCTCTGCCTAGCGGCATCTGAAAGGTATTCATAATCCGGATTATATGCAGGCCATTATATATAGTAAGGCTGGACCTTAAGATTCAATGTAAGCATTAGAGATCGGTCTCCGCGTTACCTAAAGAGGAGAAAAAGTCGGGCGTGTGGTCATTTGCATCAGTCGACGAGATTGGATAATTGATTTTATGGATTTTCATTATTCGAAATTAGGTATATAATTTTATATATTGGATATTCAATATTAGATATCCAATATTCAATATTTAATATTTGATATTAAATATTTGATATTAAATATTCAATAATCAATATTTGATACCATTATCTAAAATTCAATTTTGATTTTAAAAAATCAAAACCAATATCAATTGTCACTCCCCCGTGATGGTACAATCAAAGTAGCGAATAAGCATTCAAACAAAAGTCAGATGATGCGGGCAAAGAAAACGGCTTTAAATCCGCGCGTTGAACAAATGCCGCTATAATGCCTGTTTCGGTTACTAACCAAGTCGCGCGGAATCGGACCTCACAAGAATGAAAAAAGAACCAAAAAAAAAAAAAGAATGAGCTAAGCTCTTAGCGACCCCGGTGAGGCTCGAACTCACGATCTCAAGATTAACAGTCTTGCGCCTTAGCCAACTTGGCCACGGAGTCTTGTTGTGGGTGGATTTTGTAGTTACCTGACATGTCTATAAATCTATATACTAGATTACATAAAATAATTGAAGCAATTTCCAATCTTTAGCTACATCTACACTTCATATGAGTAACCGACCCATTTAGTAATTAACTATTATACTATTTGAAAAGTTTACTCTTCATCCTCCTCGTCATCTTCAGCGATGGAGTAGAATTGCAACTGGTATTGGTTTCTCTTGACAGAAACAAATCTGATCCAGTCTCTGAGCTGGTTCTTCTTCAAGTACTTCTTGGTCAAGTACTTCAAGTACTTACCAGAGAACTTGGCGGTAGAAACGACAACAACCTTGTTACCCTCTTCGGTAATGGTGATGGCGTCGCTCAAGTTACCGAGAATACCGTCAACCTTGATACGCTCGTTCAAGAACTTAACGTAAGCCTCTTGGTCGAACACAGCGTTCTCAACTGGGGCAGAAGTGTCAACGACGAACTTCTTTGGAGCGTGGGTGTTCTTGGTGGTCTAAAAATCCTGTTAGCCTACTGCGTAGTGATTATCAAAAAAGATAACAAACAGCAAAGCCCCCAGGACGGGAAACTGACAAAAGTCTAAGATGAATATCATGTTTTCTTGAGTAACATCTTCATGATTTTCTAGATATTTATGATTCTCACGGTTTGTTTTCGGGAGAATAGTCTAGTATTCCCGCTCAAGGTCTGAACTGATCGAATATCTCGATAACTTAAGTTATACATACAATTGGAGCCATTGTAGAATGAGGATGAAGTTGTTGTTAGGAGAAGAGTGAAAAGTTTCGTAGAAAAGAAAATTTCTGTTCGCGATACGTCGTGCGCGTTACACTTTTTTCATCGAGGGCTTGTGCCCTAACTGTCTGCGGATGAACCTCACAACGTGAGCTAAATTATAACTACCCACACTATCTTTGAAGAATATCTGCAATGATTATGGGGCATGAATCGCCTTATTAACTCTCCAGGAACATTTGGAGACTTTATGGATATTCGATTATATGCAGGATCAACACTTCAAACTGCCACAGTGTACGCCAGTGTTTACCGATTTATCTGTATAGTTCAATTTCGTGCAATTCTGGTGCGGAAGTTTCTCATATAGTAATATTGAAGGCAACAGAATACAAAAACGTTATTTATTGCTACATACTATCTCACGTGAGATGCACGTGACACTACCATCACGTGCACTTGATAATTGTCCTGATAATTCTTTGCAGTAAGATGAACGTGGCGTATATAATTATTGTAATGGTCAAGGAGCAAGTATGCGTAGAAGAGAAAATGAATGTAGCGGCAATTGAAGATCTACGCAACCAGAATGATAAAATGAGATGAAAAGTTAGCCAGAAACGAAAACGAAACCGTACAGAGAAAGCATAGAATGGATACGCTTAAAAGTACGAACTTTAAATATGAAATTACGGAGCTTATTGATTTAAGAAGCCTTCAATTAAGGCATAGTGTTGAGGCGATTTATAGTATATGCAGGACGAGATGAGATTAACGGCGAGTGAATATAAGTCCGAGAATTTGGGTAGAATACCCGCGTTCGGCAGATCCATAAATAAGCGAAATTTCGGTCTATATTTGTATTATGCTGTATATTTAGATATATATATAAATCTATCGTTTTTATCAAAATATATACATATATATATATATATATATATTTATATTTATGTTGGGAATTTTATGAGTTTCGACCCTTAGGCACAATGGGTATAGTGCATAATGACTCATGAGTCATGTAGACCAGAAAAGAGTCAAATGATTAAAGGCGGACAGCTGCGAAATCACCAACATTTTATTGGGCAATGCGACCCAAAAAATGCATTTGTCTATCTCTATATCCAATTTCTCATTTTTCTATATATCTATATTCTCATTTCTATATACAATTCTATACAGATTTTTATAGTCATTTCTATATCCTTACCCATTTTTAATGTTTATTAGGAGACTTTCATCAAGAGCACCAGCTCTTTCTGCTTCACCAATTTTAGGAGCTCACGCTAGCTCATCTAGTGTTGGTGGACAAGTAACATCATCAGTTAAGGCTATTAATTTGGCTATTAACAGCAAACCTCACAATAAATGGACAAGAGAACAAATCAAAGAAATTTATAATACACCATTACCAGAGCTAATGTTTCAAGCTCAACTTCAACATAGATCTTATCATGATCCTCAAGAAGTGCAAATTTGTACATTGATGAACATCAAAACTGGTG
Source organism: Osmozyma tolerans (assembly GCA_030582955.1). Lineage (NCBI taxonomy): Eukaryota > Fungi > Ascomycota > Pichiomycetes > Serinales > Metschnikowiaceae > Osmozyma > Osmozyma tolerans. The sequence continues at coordinate 207,004 of JAJMHH010000001.1, forward strand.
GATGTACGGAAGATTGCAAATATTGTGCACAATCCAGCCGGTATGATACGGGCCTTAAAGCGGAGAAACTCATTAAAATCGATGAAGTTAAGCGGAAGGCTATTCAAGCTAAGGAAAATGGGTCTACTCGTTTTTGTATGGGTGCTGCTTGGAGAGACATGAATGGACGGAAATCTGGGTTGAAACGTATTTCTGATATGGTCAAATGGATCAATGATGAATTGCAAATGGAAACATGCGTGACTTTGGGTATGGTTGATGAACAACAAGCACGTCTTTTGAAAGATGCTGGTTTGACCGCTTACAACCATAATATCGATACTTCCAGAGAACATTATCCAAAAGTGATTAGCACGAGATCTTATGATGAACGTTTGGATACCATTAGAAACGTGCAAAAGACCGGACTTAAGGCTTGTACTGGTGGAATCTTGGGTCTTGGTGAAACTCCTGATGATCACGTGGGTTTCTTATACACTTTGGCTACTATGGATAAACACCCTGAATCCTTGCCTGTGAACAGATTGGTTCCAATTAAGGGCACTCCAATGGCAGAGGAACTTACTAAGCTTCCGGAGAAGTCCGAGAGGAAACTTAAATTCGATGCTATGGTAAGAACTATCGCCACTGCTCGTCTTATTATGCCTGAGCTGATTATTCGTCTTGCTGCTGGTCGTTACACCATGAAAGAGCACGAACAATTTCTTTGTTTTTTTGCTGGTTGTAATGCTATATTTTCCGGCGAAAGAATGTTAACTACTATGTGCAATGGATGGGAAGATGATTTGGAGATGTTGCGTCGTTGGGATATGAAACCAATGAAGAGTTTTAGAGATAGACCAGAGTCTGCTATGGAGTCTGCTACGGGAGCCAACAATGTTGAGCCAGCAACCTTGAGCCAGTGATCTTTCACCAGCGAAGTTGGTGAAACTCAAGCTGGTGAAATAAGCAGGCCAAACTGGCGAAAGGCAAGACGAAAAGATAAGAATAGACGATAGATAAGAAGTACTGTTTATATTGGATGGGGAATATCAATAGTGAACTACAAAAATATAGGTCATTAAGTATTATAGACTATTTTATCATTACAGTACAAATAATAGACTTATCAACTATAACCCAATATATCATAAAATGCTTATCTAAATTAGATTTCTGATATATATAGTAGAACACTGATATAGGAGAATACTAATATAATAGAATACGGATGTATACTATGTACTGGAATAAATGGATTCATTAAACGAATCAAATATAATATACCCGTGAATACGATACAAGTGTAATAGCAAATTGTTAAGTACTTCTATAAAAAATATAATATTTGCTAATAATAGAAGGTATTGGGTAGTGAAATAAGAGAATATTATATGAATATTACTGGAATTTGAAAATTTCTGATATACAGAAGTTTATAATTATACCACGATTTGGAATATGATTTCACATTTTACAAACATATAGTAAAAGCTATTTTTGTATTATTTATTTCTTAATTAAACTGCAATTTACTTTATAGAATAAAATGTTAATAATACTAGTATTTTCTGAATTTATATAGTTATTTTAATGAATAAAGTATAAACATATATATATATATATATATATATATATATATATCTACAATATAAACATATATATCTACAATATAAACATATGTATATCTACAATATAAATGAGCATCCACTGATGTCTTTTCATATTCGTTCCCTAATACTTATATATTTTTTTCTTTCTGGTCTGTTGGTGATGCGTTAGAATTTTTGCAATAATTCTAGTATTTGGAATAATACCGTTAACAACAATACCATAATCGATCAACTACTATCCCAGAGAAAGCAAAGCACAAAATCTAATCACGTGAGACAAATCATAAATTTAAGTAACGAAATTTGGCTCACCTAGTGAATTAAACAGTCGGTATAAACCAGAATTCCTTATATGGGATATTATATGCAGTATTGCACAATTTACTAGTATTGAAGGATTACATGAGAAAGAGGTATCGGAATGAAAAAAAAAAAAAAAAAAAAAAAAAAAAAAAAAAAAAAAAAAAAAAAAAAAAAAAAAAAAAAAAAAAAAAAAAAAAAAAAACAGCTGTAAAATGAAGGCTGCAAATTTAGCTAGCAGATAAATATCGAGTCAACCAAGAATTCAATAAAGTAGTAGTGAAGCAAATTTTACATAGTCAAAGAAAATACATATAAGTATTTTTGACTCAAAAATTTTGAGTCAAAATTAATTATATCATAAATTAAAAGGTATAAGACAGTTTCAATTGAATGAATATCAATATAAATTCCTTTTTACCATTGTACTACTACAGTTTTATAGTATTAGAGTAATATACTATAAGACTACTATAATATCCTATAATACTGAAATTTAGTATGATATAGTATATTATAGTATATTATAGTATATTATAGTATATTATGTGGTATATTATGTAGTATATTATGTAGTATATTATGTAGTATATTATGTAGTATATTATGTAGTATATTATGTAGTATATTATGTAGTATAAGTATTGTGATTGTATTTACTTTAGATTGTATAGATTGTTTAAGCAAAATATTCAGAATTTAAGATGTTGTTATAATTTAAATACACCATTTCGTCACCCATATGAACACGTCAATCAAATTGAAGCTTTATTAAACGCAGGGTAGGGAACCTCTATAGTATAAATATGATTATATGCAGGATGTTATGAAAGAAGTAAAGTAATCATGGTAAATTTAGATATATAATGGGGATGAGTTTTTCACTGCAAAGTATACACTGTCAACGAGATCAATACAGTTAAATAGAACATCAATAATATAGCAGTATATATCAATAATATATCAGTAAAAAATCAATAATCAGTAAAAATCATAATATCATCAGATGCCCAAATGATTGGCTGCGAAATCCATGCAGGCTTATCTTGACAGCATTTACGCGTATAGATAATATATTATATAAATCAATTTTCGATAGACTTATACTTAGCATATATCGAATTTTATAACTGTATAAAGAAGTAGCCATATTCGTATTAGCATCGATAATAATCTATCGGGCCTGAATCGGGCCGGAATCGGCCTGTATAAGTATATCGGTATATTGATATCTATATCTAAGTGAGCGCGAAAATCATCAACAACATGTTCCCACGACTCGGGTTTCGATCACGAACAAGAATATTGGGGCAGACGGTGAGGAAATTCTCCACGAAGCCCTCAAAAAAAGCATGGATTTTGCCTAGTGTGATCTCATCAGTAATTGTGGGTCTGGCTACTTATTTCTGGTCAATCCATCATCAACACCAACCTCACCTTCAATCACTCACTGGATTAAAAGACCTTCAATCGCCTCAATATTGCACGGAATCTGAACTCGCACAGGCAGTTAATTCCATAAAAGACGCTATCGGCGCCACCAAAGTCACTGATTCAGAAAGTGACCTCGCCGCCCATACTGATAATGGTTATTCGCCACATCCACCAGAACCTGGACAAGCACCTCATTATATTATTTATCCAAGAACCACCGAGGAAGTTTCGCAGGTGATGAAAATTGCCCACGCGTTTTCTGTGCCTGTGGTGCCATTCTGTGGCGGATCATCCTTGGAAGGTAACTTCTTCTCTACGCGTCCGGGAATTGTGGTGGATACAAGCAAAATGGACCAGATCTTGCTGGTCAATAGAGACGATTTGGATGTCCGCGTGCAGGCGGGTGTTGGCTGGGTACAACTCAATGAGCACTTGGCGGAAGAGAATATGATGTTTGGATGTGATTGCAGTCCAGCGGGCAAAATCGGCGGTATGGTTAGCACCAACGCTTCTGGAGTCAATGCATCGAGGTACGGATCCATGAATCGCAATATCATCAGTCTTGTGGTGGTTTTGGCCGATGGAAGTATAGTGAAAACCAAACAGCGGCCAAGGAAGTCCTCTGCTGGATATAACCTTACTCAGTTGTTTACGGGCAGCGAGGGAACCCTTGGAATTGTCACGGAGGCGGTGGTGCAAGTTCATGTGAAGCCAGCTTTCGAGAGAGTCGCTGTGGGTCAATTTTCCTCTGTTTTAGATGCCACTCGTACGGTATCGGAGCTTTTCCGTCGTGGTGTTAAACCGGAGGCCATTGAATTCTTGAACGAGGATATGATGCACTGCACCAACTATAGTGGGTTTTTATCTAAACGGTGGCTTGAAGTTCCCACTTTGTTTTTCCGTGTGGGTGGTCTGAGCAAATCTATGGTTCAGGAGCAATTAAACATTGTTCATGAAGTTTCTCAGGCCAACCAGTGTCGAGATTTCGTCATGGCTCGTGATGCTGCCGAAGGTGATGAGCTTTTCTCTGCACGGAAGAATGCGTTATATGCTATTCTTGAATATGGTAGAAATGAGATCGACGAGAATGTCCGTTTATGGGTATCGGATATTGCCGTGCCACTTTCTCGATTTCCACATGTGGTGGACGAAATCACTGATTTGTTTAAGAAATCCGGTTTCCATTCGGTTATTCTTGGCCATGCTGGTGATGGTAATCTTCATGCCGACATTTTATACACGCAAGACCAGCTTCATGAGTGCCAGAAAGTCATTGATGAGGTTACTCAAATTGGTCTTCGTAACGAGGGTACTGCTTCCGGGGAGCATGGTATTGGAACCGGTAAGAGACGTTTTCTTGATGTGGAGCTTGGTACAAATTCAGTGGATCTTATGAGAACAATAAAAATGGCATTGGATCCAAAGAGGATTCTTAATCCTGATAAAGTGTTTAAAATTGACCCCAATGATCCAGGTGTTTTTTAAATTCTGACTATTCAGATGGACTATAGATATAGACTATATAGACTAGATGCTAGATGCTAGATGCTAGATATACTAGGTATACTAGATATACTAGATACTAGATATACTGGATATACTGGATATACTGGATACAAGAGACTCAATAGATGTACAAAAAATGAAAACATATACGAGATATAGACTATATATACAATAAAAAATGGATTAAATCATACTATAAGATCACAGGATTTGCTATAATACTATAATTAGACTTCATTATCCTTTATTGCATACTAAGATATCAAAGTATCATAAAAAGAAAAAAAGTCTACTCATATGATTTGTAAAGAGCTTAATGTTACACAATTGTAATCATACTATGGTATCACTATACTATGATTCTATACTAGAGTGAATATATGAAATATTAAAATACCTAAAAATACTATAGAGATGTTAATACTAGAAAGTTATTAATATAGTTTATTAGAAGAAAAAAAAATTTATCAAGTACTGTACCATAATACTGTACTATAAGTCTAGATATATACTAGATATACTACATTTGCTACATATACTACATTTGCTACATATACTACATTCATAGAAATAAGAAAAAAAAAAGTCAATTTTGGGATTATTAGACAAATAATTAAGGGAACTTGGTTAAATTTCAAATCGCTATATTATAGAAAATGCTTTTGGATAATAAGTAAAAACTATAGAAATCAACTAAGATTCATATTTGCTATACTATTTGAGATCGAATAAATTATAGGAATTGTATCCTCAAATATTAAGTATACTAGAACGTCAATAATTCTATATATTCCTGATTATGTAACTTTTATAAAAGAGAGAATAAAGTAGTGGATGTTTTCTTTGATTATTATTCTTTTTTTTTTTTTTTTTTTTTTTTTTTAGATAAATGTCACATTTTTGGGTATAAATCAATTACACTCTAACATCGCTAAGGATAGGAAAATGCGAGAATGGACTATAGAAATATATAGTATATAATCTGTATTTAATCATAACCTTTATTAATATAAATTATAATACAAATATAGAAATAGATAACAAGTTTTAAGAAATAATAAAACGTAAAATATAAAACTATTTTATAAGTTTATGAGTCAATAAACAACATCAATTTATTTTGAAGCATCATTGGCTAATTGTAAAAATTTAATTAATATAGATAGCCACAACATATCATATTAAACCGTTTATATAGTATTACGCTAGAGAATGGAGTAATCGGTGATTATAGATGTACGGATGTATTATCACGTGATTGAATCCTTATCGGCGGGGCGCGCACCCCTCCTTTTGAATGTACACCCAGATACAATCATACAGCAGGCGGTGATTAGGAGAGAATAATATGAATATGAAATAATGTACTTAGTTTTGTATTAACTATCAATTTTTGGTAAAATCTGGAAAATTATATGTGTAATCAGAAGTATATGTATGTGTGTGGCGGCAAATTATCGTGCGTTTGCCTCGAGCATCGGAAAATGACGTAAACGTGAATTAAATGAGAATATGAAAAATGCAGAATTTTTTCAATTTCAAATCCACCAGTTTCACAATGAAAATACACAAAAAATAAGAAAAAGGAAAAGAGTAAAAATAATGTAGAATTCCAGGAAAGAGCAAGAAAAAAAAAAAAAAAAAAAAAAAAAAAAAAAAAGTTTATTTTATCCAAGACAATTCGCGGTTAAATGGAATTCTCGCAATTCTTTGCCTTATTCGTTTATCGCCGTCTCCGGTATGTCCCACATTTTATCTTGTCTTGCCGCGCTGATTGCCTTGATTTTGCGTTATCTCGTCACGTGACGTTTTCTTTTTTTTTTTTCCAACCCCCCTTACCACAACTGAACTGTCGCACAATCTTATTCTCTTTTTACATACCTTTCTTCTTTATAAGCTTTCTCTAAGCTGTCTCTTTTGATTATTTATTATCACTACCGTTGTCCTTCATTTGGGTTAATTTCCCCTAAATTTCTTATCTACTTCTGATCCTTCATTGTTTCATCCTTCTCCATAATGGCACTGTCGTCGTACTCCACGACAAATATAAGATCAAGACTCGGTGACTTGTCTATAGACTCAAATGATCATGAACCGCGATCCTCGCCTTCATCACATTCCACAAAATCACTCTTGTCAAAGTCTCTTGCCAGCGAAAAAGTGGCTTCAAACGCATCGAGAAACGACTCCTTCTCTGATCAAATGTTCCTTCTGTCGCCAACACTTTCAATCCATGATCATCCAGAACCTGAAATTCTAGCGACTTCAGTGGGAAAAGATAGTGATGGTAGGTTGATCCCTAGCTCCTCAGCAATTTCGCTACTTTCTTTAAACAATAATCATCATCAGCATAACTCCACTGCATCTCACCCTCCTGCTACAAACAACCCAGAGTCTCATCCCCATCCCCACCCACAAAGCAGCAACACTATCAGCTCCACCCATAGTCACATGACCCTGTCATCACAACAACAACATCACTATCACCCAGGCATGGCCGAGAGAAAGAACTCGATTCATAACCTCCGGTCCAGAAATTCCCTTACGCATCTAAGTCATCAAAGGCTACAGCCTTATCACAAACTCCAGAGCCCCATTGCTCCTTACAATTCGGAGTTTGCTACTATCGCTGCCCCGCAGTCAATCCCGCTCGCAAGAAACCAGAGCTTCCTTCAAAACGCCCCCGACTCTCCGAACCTTATACCCACGTCCATTGGAGGATCGCCGTCTCGGTTTTGGCTCACATCACAGACCCCGCCGAAGTCTTTGGCGGGGTCGTACAAATCACGCCAGCAATTGTTCCCGTTGACTCCTCATAGTCAAAACCATGGCAACCATGATGGGCAGAATTCCACGAGATTCATTCCGCTTGCAAAGGGGGCCCAATCGCCCATTTTAAACCCTGTGCAGACCCCACTGGAGGATTTACCAATGACTCCGCTTTACCTCAATTCCGAGGCAGATTCTTACTTTGTCTACAAGAAGCCCAATAATCAGGGATATTTCCCTGCTTACACTGCAGAGGTGTACCGCGAAGTTCATGAAGAGCAGGGCGCAGCAGAGGGAGATTCGGACCAAGTGCAAACTGACACCGAAGGCATGGACCCTGTATAGGAGAAAAGCGAGAAAGTAACATGCACTCAAAAATGGATGCGTTAAAAGGCTGTGGTTGCTGGTTGTTGAGCCTGTGACAGACGAAATAGAGGGGCACTCATTTTTCACACGACGCGGTGCGAGGAAAATAAGAGGGGATCGGAATACAGGCATAAGTCCGATGGGCCAAGCCAGCGCAAAGCAATGAGCATTTACAAGATTATGACGCATTGGCAAGTGGGGAAGTTAAGCTGACAAAATATTCCGACGCCAAGCAAGAATCTGGTGAATACAACTTAACGGAACTTTTTTCATGTTGATTTATATCTTCATGGACTGCACATAACCAATAGTATTCAGACAAAGGTATATTTCGTCAAGAGGATCAAAAGGGGATGTAAGAGGCAAGAATTTGGAGCAAATTGATGCTGTAGCAACTTCCAATGGTAACAAATCAAAAGTTAGGCAAAACAAGCTTCTCTCTTCGAGGCGTGCGGTGGCGCGTACATGTGCACACTATTTTGCCGCCGGATTCTTCCACCAGTTCCAACACCATGTCCACCTACGAAGGTACGTAAGGAAGCATTAGCGAAGACAGAAAAAGCAATACTAACAAGAAGATGACCATAATCTAGAAACCAGACTGGCAAGTTCCAGCAGTGACTCCAGAAGACAGTATCAGACACTAAGCAGCGTAATGGAGTCTTTCCTTGCAGACACCACCGATTCCTCGGGACGGCGGTATAGCGGAAGAGAGCTTTTCAACAATGCACTTCGACATATGAATGCTGAAGAAGGATCACTGGTGATTCTGGATATCTTAGCACATCTAGAAAGAGTCGGAGATAACTTATCTGAATCTGAGGGAGTACTGCAACAATTTCTAGATTCCCTTGAACGTGTGGATGTCAAAACGCTTCCGGAAGCAGCAGACTGTCCAATTTGCACTAATCGGTTTGTTGACAATGAATGGCCGCTTGTGGTGAAACTTCCGTGCAAAGTTCAGGGGAATACCAAAAAGGAGCATGTTTTTGATATGGAGTGTATTGCACCTTGGCTCAAGATGCACTCTACATGTCCTTTATGTCGATTTGACATGAGAGATGTGGAGACTATGCGGAGAGACAAGTTAGCCAAGGAACTTGCTGAGGTGGAAGATGATGACGAAGACGATGACGGTCTCGGTTTGTACGGGTAGACCATTTACGGCTGTTTAGTCTATATACATTGGTGGTGGATTCTCCTGCTCACTTGGTAGCAAAAGCATCGCTGCTTAAGAGCTTCTTGACCTGTTCTGCCACAGGATCAGTGGTGTCAGCGTAGGCATCAGGTAACTTCATGTCTTTTCCAGACAATTTGTCGAGATCGCTGGCGAAATCAAGCAGTTCACGGCTACGAATAGCTGCAGTATACTTGACATCGTCCAAACTGTGCTTGTTGATGTAGGATAACCATAACTCCACCACGTCGGGGTTGGCGTCATATGCAGTCAACTTGTAGTTGTAAGTGATGCGGTGAAAGTTCTGCTTGCTCTTGGCATGAATAAATGGTGCCCGAATCACTGTGTATAGTTTGCGTTCCGTCTTCAACTTTTTGTATGGGGACACAGGGATGCCCAAATAAAAGGCAGCACGTGAGGCAAAGTCGGCTGCTCGGATCAACAGTTCTTCAGTGTATCCCTTGAATCTCAAAGTAACCACCTCATGACCGTGGGTCTGCGGGAGCCTGATGGGATCGTACTGCAACATTTCGACGTTAAGCGGCACCTCGGAGTTTGGTGTCTTGATCTTGGGTTTAAAGTCGTACTCCATCTTCACCGAATTCTCGACAAACTGCTTGTCGGAGGCATTTTCCTCTTGTTGTTTCTTGATGTACTCATCGGGCAGAAGGAACTTTTTATGTTGTTCGAGTGCCCGGGCGCTGTATGAAACCTGGCGTGCACTGAAAGCTGATGCTCTTTGTAAGGTACGGGCCAACATCTGGGGGTGATGGTAAAGGAAGGAGAATAATTGAACTTTGATGAAAAATGTATATGCAGGTGTCACGTGACCAGGAAATTTTACAGAGGTGGGTGGTAGCAGGTGGTGGAGGCCAATTGTATATTTTGTAATTCTGTTGTGCTGGTGTGGTGTTTTTGGGTGTTTTTGACATGGTGTTGTTGACTTGGTGTTGTTGACTTGGTGTTGTTGACTTGGTGTTGTTGGTTGGTGATGGAGACGCGGTTTATAGTGAGTCTGTGATTAAGGAAAATTGTTGCAAATCGCATTTCCTACAGGATTTATAATTTTTCATTCCATATATAAATTTTTGTCTTAAGTCTTCAAGCTGGGTTTCTAAATTAGAGGAATCCATGGTTAGTCGTAGTCTATATAACTACGTATTGGATCTACAGCCCATAGTAGTATAGTATAGTAGTACATCTATGTATAATATACTATAGTATATCTATAGCCCATAATAGTACAGTACAGTATAGTATCGTATAGCATAGTATAGTACAGTATAGTACAGTACAGTATAGAGTAAATTGAAACTAGTAAATTCCAAAAGTCAATAAGCAGAATAATAATGGGGCATTGGAACGGTAAAATGTACGGCGGAATTATGGTCGCATTCGTATAGATGTTCGCATAAAACCCCCGCAGTGGAGTCCATTACTTTGAAAAAAAGGTAATTTTTCACTTCATGGCCCCATTGAACCCCTCCACTAAACACCGTGAGTTCTTTGGGCTCGCCGGTGCTTTGGTAATTCCAACATCATTGCCTTTGCTAATTATATTTTTCCATCTTGTCTCCAACGAGTCTTACTCATTACAAGGAATCAATCTTCGCTTGGATAAGATCTATGAACAATTGCCCAAATCATGGAGCGAATTCTCTGATTTGGCATTTGATCCAAAGTGCTGGGCAGCTTATATTGCCTGGTTCTCTATTTTGGCCGTTTGTGACGTGTTCTTCCCAGGAAAAGATATGAATGGCGTTGAGTTAAGAGACGGCTCTTCTCTTCCATACAGAATCAACGGAATTTCCATGTCCACCACGTTGATAGTGATTTTGACAGCTCGTCTTATGGCTAGTGAAGACTACTACTTGCCTGAATTGGATTTTCTTTACCATAACTTTCTCCAGTTGACCCTCGTGACTATAATCTTCTCCTTTGCCCTCTCTACCGCCGTTTATGTGGCGTCGTTTATTCCCTTGCGCCACGCTAACAATACCGGATCTCATGACCGTATCCTCTCCATCAACGGAAACACAGGAAACCCAATCTACGACTGGTTCATTGGCCGTGAGTTGAATCCACGTGTGGGTCCCTTGGATATCAAGCTCTTCTGTGAGCTCCGTCCAGGAATGCTCTTGCTCTTTTTGATCAACTTATCATGCCTCCATAACCAATGGCATACTTACCATCACGTGACTGACTCTTTGGTGTTGGTGAATGTTCTCCAGGCCTTCTATATCTTTGACGGAGTTCTCAATGAGGAAGGTTGTCTCACTATGATGGATATTGCCACTGATGGTTTTGGTTTCATGCTTGCTTTTGGTGATTTGGCCTGGTTGCCCTGGTCCTACTCGCTCCAGGCAAGATACTTATCGTTGCAAGAGAACTTCGTGGTCCTCGGCTGGCCTGCCTCCCTAGCTGTGGGTGCCCTCAGCTTGACTGGTTACTATATCTTCCGCTCAGCAAACAAACAGAAATCTGACTTCAAACAGGGCAAACTCCCGCACATGCAGAGTATCGCTACACCCACGGGATCACGGTTGCTCGTGGAAGGCTGGTGGGGACTTTCCCAACACATCAACTACTTTGGTGATTGGCTCATTGGCTGGTCATGGTGCTTGCCTACAGGATTCCGGACCCCATTGACGTACTTTTACGTGGTGTACTTTGGCGTGTTGTTGGTGCATCGTCAAACACGTGATGAGGCCAAGTGCAGAGCAAAGTATGGTGATGTTTGGCTCCAGTACGAGCGTCGCGTCCCCTACAAAATTGTCCCCTATATATACTAATACAGAATACTCACCACAATACTACTGTCCTGCACATACTCCCATCTCATCGTGGACGCAAGGTAAAGGCCATCTGTATGGGCAAGACATCCAAAGACAAGAGGGACTTGTACTACCGTCGAGCCAAAGAAGAAGGGTGGCGTGCACGGTCTGCCTTTAAGCTACTCCAAATCAATGAACAGTTTAATATTTTTTCCGGCGTGCATAGAGTAGTGGATTTATGTGCCGCTCCTGGGTCATGGTCCCAAGTTCTTTCCAGAGAGCTCAACAAGAATAACCAAAATAATGACCCTGCCAAAATCGTCGCTGTTGACTTGCAACCAATGGCTCCTATAGATGGCGTCACGTGCTTGCAGGCAGACATTACACATCCTCGTACGTTGCAGCGGATTCTTGATCTTTTCGGTGGGGACAAGGCAGATTTCGTTTGTTCCGACGGTGCTCCTGATGTCACGGGTCTCCATGACTTAGACGAGTACATCCAGGCCCAGTTGATCTTGTCGGCACTCCAGTTGACCACGTGCATTCTCAAACCTGGCGGAACTTTCGTGGCCAAAATCTTCCGCGGCCGTGATATCGACTTGTTATACTCGCAGCTCTCGTATCTTTTTGAGAAGGTGGTTTGCGCCAAGCCGCGGTCCTCCCGCGGTACTTCTTTGGAGGCATTTGTTGTATGTATAGGGTATACGCCGAGACCAGGATGGCAGCCGCGTCTTACTGTGGATGGTTCCACCGAGGAGTTCTTTGAGGATGCTGGAACGGGCAAATCTTACATTTCTGATCAATTTGCGTTTCCCGAACATGAGGAGCGTCTTATTCCGGATTTTGTTGCTTGTGGAAATCTTGAAGATGGTGACTCCGACGCTTCCTACGCCTTGAATTCTGAATCTGCTCGTCGTAATTTGCGTCCTGTGCAATTACCAACGGCTCCTCCTTATAAGAAAGCACTTGCCATGAAGCGGAGCGGGGCTCTCGTGAGGCGATGATTTACACCAATATAATATCCATAGACATCTATATAAGTATAAGAACTTACTGTAGAATATCATATACCATATACTATACCATATACTATACCATATACTATACCATATACTATACCATATACTATACCATATACTATACCATATACTATACCATATACTATACCATATACTATACCATATACTATATACTATATACTACATACTATATTACTATATAACTATTACTATTACTATTACTAATACCATATACATATTACTTATTTCCCAATGATAATTTCCTGTAGGTACTGTAATGTGCCTCATACATCCACTAATTACTCTTAATATCCATACTTTATCCCTTTCATTAACTACACATTTTGGTTTAAATTGGTAGTCATTAATTGTTCTTTTCTTTAGTCATATACTTATGATTTCTTTGTATGTAAATACTCAGAATTATATCGTTATCAACTGCAAAAATCTCCTTTTACTAAAGAAATATTTGCTATTGAGCCCATACTGATATAGTCATTTTCATTATATTATTTACATATCGTAAGTACACGTTAATTAGAAAGAGTATGTAAAACAATCTATACTAACCTAAGATTGCTATGTATTGTCACTTTGATGATTATTTGAATCATCTATAGCTATATATTCGAGATATACCCGTAATGATAGTAATGTATTTATTTTCTACCTATTTTCTACCTATTTTCTACCTATTTTCTACCTATTTTCTACCTATTTTCTACCTATTTTCTACCTATTTTCTACCTATTTTCTACCTATTTTCTACCTATTTTCTACCTATTTTCTACCTATTTTCTACCTATTTTCTACCTATTTTCTACTTATTTTCTACTTATTTTCTACTTATTTTCTACTTATTTTCTACCCATATTCCACTTGTGTCCTGGTAAATAGAGTAGTATTGTAGTTATATTGTAGTTGTATTGTAGTTATATTGTAGTTATATTGTAGTTATATTGTAGTTATATTGTAGTTATATTGTAGTTATATTGTAGTTATATTGTAGTTATATTGTAGTTATATTGTAGTTATATTGTAGTTATATTGTAGTTATATTGTAGTTATATTGTAGTTATATTGTACTGTAGTTATATTGTAGTAAGACTCTAAGACTGTAGTAGATTTGCTTGTTATAAAAAACTGACCATGAAAGTTAAACATCGTCTCAAATTCAACCTTTAAATATTCTATGACTTCATGACTTTATTATTTTCTCAAATGACGGACTCATCTCGGGACAACTTTGCATATGTCTTTACTAAGGAACATTTACTGTCTAATTGATCGAGATATGCCCACCAAATCAATTATGCTTATATATAAGCTAAAATATTTATATTGACACTATAAATTCAATTCTAAAACTGCAGTATACTAATTTGTAGTGTACATTATTTAGTACACTGCTTATAGTATACTATATTACATAAAACTAGTATACTATATTACATAAGACTACTATACAAGACTACTATACAAGATTACTATACACTACTATAGTGTTAAGGTAGTTCCGTATCTAATTCTATGTATAATAATGTTTAAGTATACATTATAATTATATGTATCGATTTTAACAATATTGTATGAATTGTAATGCTTATGTATAAATTAGAATATTAATGTATAAATATAATATCAATGGCAAAATAAGATAATAGGGCTTTATTATTAATATTATTATTATTATTATCTTTGAAGTTACTATATACGTTGTATACTTTTTAAACAGAGAATCCTTGTTTACTTAGTGATGTTGTACTTACTCAATTATTTTCCAAATTTTAACTCTTATATCTTTCATCACTTCCTCAATTCTCCAACTTATCGTCACTTCTAAATCTTTATTTCATCCTTAAAAAATCTCAATGTTCCAGTTAGTAATATCAAGTAATATCAAGTAATATCAAGTATATCAAGTATATCAAGTATATCAAGTATATCAAGTATATCAAGTACATCAAGTATATCAAGTATATCAAGTAATATCAAGTAATAGTAATAATCAGGTAATGCTCTAGTTCTACTGTTAATAACTAGTCATTATTCAACCTAGGGAAATATCGGATCTGAGTCACCTCAAACCAGATCCACTACTACACAGTAAATAATAAATATCTTTAATAGCAGATAATTACAATCTTCATTTGTCATGTCTATTCTAGTTGTCCTCACCCTTGACAGCAGCATCTGGCTTCAAAGTAGGGAACAACAACACCTCTCTGATGGTATTGGAGTTGGTCAAGAACATGGCCAAACGGTCGATACCACAACCCCAACCTGCAGTTGGAGGCAAACCAAACTCCAAAGCGTTACAGAAGGTCTCATCGACCATCTGGGCCTCGTCGTCACCCTGGGCCTTTTGTCTGGCTTGTTCCTCGAATCTCATTCTCTGGTCGAATGGGTCATTCAACTCAGTGTAGGCATTGCAGATCTCCTTGGTGGCCACGAAAACCTCGAATCTCTCACACAAACCTGGGATCTTTCTGTCCTTCTTGGCCAATGGAGACATCATCTGTGGGTGGCCAAAGATGAAAGTAGGGTTGATGGAGGCATCCTCAAGCTCACCAACCAACTTGTCGAGCATTCTAGCGTTGGTCAATGGAGGTGGGCAGTCGAGCTTGTTGTCGATCAAGATCTGCTTCAAGAACTTGCCTGTTTCCTCGGTGTGCAATTGGTCTCCTGGAGGGAACTTGACATTGTAAACCTTCTCCAACTCCTCGATCATGTGAACTCTCTTCCATGGTCTGGAGAAGTCCAACGTCAACTCCTTGCCCTCAGGGCCGTCTGGGTGGTACGTGAGCTTGTAACCACCGGTGATCTCCTTGACCATCTCCGAGAACAACAACTCGGTCATGTCCATCAAGTCGTAAACGTCAGCATAAGCCTGGTAGAACTCACATGTGGTGAACTCGGGGTTGTGGGTCATGTCGATGCTTTCGTTTCTGAACTGACGGCCAATCTCGTAAACACGGTCCATACCACCAACAACCAACTCCTTCAAGAACAACTCAGGAGCAATTCTCATGAACATGTCGATGTTCAAGTCGTTGTGGTGGGTGACGAATGGCTTGGCGGTGGCACCACCCGCAATAACATTCATCATAGGAGTCTCCACTTCGGTGAAATCACGGTCGTCCAAGAAACGACGAATGAAGGAGATGATCTTGGACCGAACCTTGAACCGGTCTCTGACGTTGTCGTTGACGATCAAGTCCAAGAAACGCTTTCTGTAACGGGCCTCTTGGTCCTTGAATCCAAAGTGCTCCGTTGGCAACATGTGCAAACATGGAGTCAACAACTGGACATCCTTGGCAAAGATGGAAAGCTCACCCTCACCACCCTTGGCTGGCGAAGTTCTGCCAGGGTAACCAGTGACACCAATGATGTCACCTCTTCTCAAAACATCGTGGCTCTTCTCATAGATCTCCACCGACTCGGCATCCTGGGCTTGCGCCATAACCTGAACTTGAACACCGTCGCCCTTCAACACGTAGAAACGCAACTTGGATCCAGACTCTCTCTTGGTCATGATTCTACCGGTGACCTTGACCTCAACCTCAGGCAAGGTTTCACCCCTGGTCAAACGGCCATACTTCTCAATGAACTGAGGAACAGTATGGTCTCTGTGGAATTTGTGTGGGTAAGGATTAAAGGCAGAAGGGTCTGCGATTTGCGCCTTTCTGAATTCATCGATTTGACGAGATCTGATGTCAAAGTATTGGTTAGGGTTCAAATCAGCCATGATATCCTTCTTCTTAGGCTGCTTGTCCACGTTGGTCTTTGCCTTTTCTGCCTTTTTGGCCTCAATTTGTCTGGTCTTTTGTCTCTTTTTCAATTCACTCTTGGACACATATTCGCCTGTGACATCATCAAGATGAGTCTTGCCCACTTGCTCTGCAACCTGGTCCACCTGGTCCTTCTGTTCTTGTGAAGACATGTTGTTGGTAGGGAAAATTTTTCTGGTATGCATACAGGTTTTATAACGAGGAGGAAAAAAGTGAAATATTCAAAAGAGAATGAGAACAATATGAACAGAATGCTGTTGAAGATGAATGAAAGGGTAAGAACGCCATTTCAAAGATTGCTCCATATATCCAAAGAATTCATCTTTTCTTTACTCGTTGGCTGCAAATCATCTACTTCATCACCTCCTGCATATAGTCTTGTTTGATTATTCGTCTACCTTGACGTATACACAAGGTTGATATTTCTAAGACCTCTCAAACTCTCAGTAGTGTATGTAGGACTTATGTCTATCGCTTTGATGTCTTCACTGGTCTTTTTTGCCGACAGGAACTACCCGAAAACTACCCCAATTAAATGTACTGCATATAAAACCATTACTAAATCCTGGATTTGGTGAAGAACAAGGGTTCCGGGGATAACATGTCATTGTATATTCCATTGGTAATCATGTCCCAGAGTCAGTTAAGGGCTGAGGCAGTCTTTCCAGGGCACACTCGTATTAGGGCGTACATGGAAAATATGGATCCCATCCACTTACGCCATTTGAAGTCTCCAGTCAAGTTTCTGTCTCTGGATTTTCAGTACTCTCAATTCTTCTCCAATCAGTCTTTAATCGATCTTCAGCCAATAGTCAGTAGTCAGTAGTCAGTCTTCATCAGTCGGTAAGTAGCCTAAACAGTGGGAGGTACGGGTGCGGAAAATTTTCCATCTCACCATCACAGAAAAAAGCTATTGTTGATTCAAGCCACACCATACAAAATGACGTCTAAGTTGGCAGGAAAACACTACGAGGCCCCCAGCGCCCACGTCATCAACATCGAGGGCAGTGCCCTTTTGTCTGTTCTCAGACACACATCGGAGAATTTCCCATCGTTGTACTCCGGTTCGCTTATTGGATTCAGCGACGACAACGGCACCATAGATATCACCCACGCCTACCCATTCCCATATCCTGACCAATACGAAGGTGGTCTGTTTCGCTCCAAGAGCGGCTCCAAGTACCAGCAGGAGATCTTGGACGCGTTGAAATCTTTAGGTGAAGGTGTGGAGTTCCAGGGATGGTTCCAGGCTAGTGTTTCTGGAAACTTTGTCACGTCGACATTGGTCGATTCTGTGGCTCAGCAGCAACTCAAGAACAAGGACTCTTTCCTTCTTGTCATCAATATGGCCTCTGTGGGCAAGGAGTTGGAGTTGAAGGCGGTGCGTTTGTCTGAGAACTTCCTCATGACGTACTTGGACGGTAAATGGAAGACTAAGGACTTGGAGAACAACAAGTTATCGTACCTTAACATTTTCGATGAGGTGCACGTGAATATTCACAACCAACACTTGGTCAACTTGTTCTTGTCTGACAGCAGTCCTGCAGTGCACGAGCACGAGTACGACAACTTGAGCTTCTCGTCTAACGCCAACATCACCACTCAGCTCTTGGAGAACTTGTACAGTCAGATTGACTCGTTCAACTTTGACCAGACCAACTTCAACTACTACCAGAGACAGTTGCAGAAGGAGCACACCAAGGTGCTTCAATGGAAGCAGGCCAGGAAGAACGAGAATGCCGAGAGGGCCAAGCGTGGGGATCCAGAGTTAAGTCTTGACGAATGGCACTCTCATTTCCGTATGCCTTCTGGTCCATCCAGATTCAACAACACTTTGTACTCTCGTGCTATTGATGAGCTTGCCGATGACTTCTTGAAGAAGTGCGACCAGGAGCTCGTCAAGAGCTTTGCTATTGAGCGCAAGTTGACCCTCTAATCCTCCCATCTTCTCCATCTTTCCCCCTTCTTCATCCCAGGCATTGAAACCCACACACCAATACATTCACTCACGTGACGCGATATACGCGCACCCGTGCACCAGGTCCTCCCCACACTGTGGGTTGCTAGGCCCAATCGCACGGCTTGGAAAGTAACACAAACAAGAAATCATGTACGGAGCAGCTTATGTAGTGCTAGGGTAACCGGCGGTGTAGTGGCAAAGCATCCTAAACGCAAGTGTTTGCGTTGGCGGACCGCAGAAGCCAAAATCAAATATATACTTACGGTGGTATATGCAGGATGTCTCTTTTAGATAACCATGTGAGGTGATTGCTGAAATCAACTACACCATGGGCAAGCCAAAGGTATGAAAAACCACTTCTGCGGATTTCACTAGTATAATACTAACAATAGTACATTCTCTTGGTTAGACATGGTGAATCAGAAGGTAACTGTGATAAGTCGGTTAATCGACATGTTCCAAATCATAAGGTGTGTCTCACCCACCAAGGCCACGTTCAGGCAGAACAAGCCGGGCAAGTACTCCGGCAGTTTCTTGAGCAGTTTCATGATGAGTCACGTGGACGAAAACGGCGGTCGGTTCTCTTTTACACTTCGCCGTATCTCCGGGCCAGGCAAACTTGTGAAGGTATTATTCGTGGCATCAAGGATCTTGAAGATATCCAGATCAGCGTGAAGGAGGAGGCTAGAATGCGTGAGCAGGACTTTGGCAACTTCCAGAGTACGCCAGAGGAAATGGAAGAGATCTGGGCACAACGGGCTCACTATGGTCATTTTTTCTACCGGATTCCTCATGGAGAAAGTGCTGCTGATGTTTATGACCGGATTGCTAGTTTCAACGAGACACTTTTCCGGCAGTTTGGCCAGGAGAAGTTCCCTAACGTGTTGGTGCTAGTGACACATGGGATCTGGGCACGGGTGTTTCTCATGAAGTGGTTCCGGTGGAGCTATGAGGATTTTGAGTCGTTGCGCAATATTCCACATTGTCAGTTCTTGGTGATGAAGCAGCATGAGTCAGGAAAGTATATCTTGAAGACTCCGCTCCGAACGTGGGACGATTTGCCTGAGCTGGACATGGAGGAGGAGATCTCCAAGGAGTTTACTCAAGAGGTGAACTTTAACTCTATGAATAAGATTGACAATCCAGATGATATGGATTTGCGAGCTATTCTACGTGCTCAGCTTTCTGCTATTGAAGAAAATCGAGCAAAAGACCAAGAGATTCGTGATGCTTACAATCATACATTGAAGAAGAAGCTTTCTACACATGATCAGAGTCTTCAGAATAGTTCCGAGGATGTTCTGGGCTAGCCAGCTGCTGAGCGTCAAGCTCGGCAGATGAAGAAGTAACAGAGGAAACTAATATCGGAGGCATACAAAATGGAGGTATTCAAAATGGGAATACAAAAAGGAGGTATTCAAAATGGGGATATACAAAAAAGGAAGCACTACGCTGACAGAATCGAATGAGTGAAATCTAACTGCTGACAGAATTGAATGAGTGAAAATTCAACTGCTGAGCAGAGCTCAGCAGTTTCAGCAGCTCAGCAGTTCAGCAGTTCAGCAAGCGCATAGCATCAGCCGCGGTCTCAAACCGCCTAAACGCATACCTTTAGTATGACGATTTCACGCGCCACCATCACATGATTCGCTCAGATGGACTCCAAGGCCAGGATGAAGCAAACACAAAAGAACAAAAATGAAGGAAATAAAAATGAGAAAGTAAATATCGAATGTACAGAATCAAGTGTATAATTCCTGGAGATCTACATTAAGCGTAGTTCAGACCGAGGTTTGCTCGGATCAACGGTTGCTTGACGTAAGGGTGGGAAAATGTCCCCTTGTTATATACAGGAACCCCGGAAATGTTTCGGGAGGTTATTGCCCACGACTCGTCTGGTGAGCGTCCCGCCGCATATAAGTATGGCCGTCCGCACTCACACATTTCTTTAAAGAGGACTTTTTTTAATTCTTTTATTTTTTTCATCAACAACAAAAAAAGAAAATATCATAATGGCTCGTCAATTCTTCGTCGGAGGTAACTTCAAAATGAACGGTACCAAGGAGTCCGTCACTAAGATTGTGGAAAACTTGAACGCCGCTGACTTGCCCCAAAATGTCGAGGTTGTCATTGCTCCTCCTGCCCCATACATTCCAATTGCTGTCTCCACCAACAAGCACAAGAATGTTGAGGTTTCTGGCCAAAACGTCTTCAACAAGTCCTCCGGTGCCTACACTGGTGAGATCTCCCCAGACCAATTGAAGGACTTGGGCGCCACGTGGACGTTGACCGGCCACTCGGAGAGAAGAACCATCATCAAGGAATCCGACGAGTTCATTGCCGAGAAGACCAAGTTCGCTCTTGACCAAGGTCTTTCTGTGATCTTGTGCATTGGTGAGACCTTGGACGAGAGAAAGGCTGGCGTCACCTTGGACGTCTGTGCTAGACAATTGGACGCTGTTTCCAAGATTGTCTCTGACTGGTCTCACATTGTTGTTGCTTACGAGCCAGTTTGGGCCATTGGTACCGGCTTGGCTGCTACTCCAGATGACGCTCAGGCTACTCACAAGGACATCAGAGCTCACTTGGCCAAGACTCTTGGTGCTGACGCTGCCGAGAAGATCAGAATCTTGTACGGTGGCTCTGTCAACGGCAAGAACGCTACTGAGTTCAAGGACAAGGCTGACGTGGACGGTTTCTTGGTTGGTGGTGCTTCTTTGAAGCCTGAGTTTGTTGACATCATCAAGTCCAGATTGTAAGCGTCTTGAGGGTATATAAAATGACTTACGAATGTAACAAGGTTGCAAAAGGTGCATGAAACTAGATTGGTGTATATAAGGATGCATTGTTGTGGTGTAGGATTGTGGGTGCATCGGACCATTGCTTGGATGTAGCAATGGCAGTAGTGATGCCATGGTCATGGTCAATGTACTCGTGTTTTCTATGAGGAAGGAAACGGTCAAGGGGCATGTCTGTTTCTGTGAGGATTTGGTGATCTTCAAGAAGGGCGAGGAGATCGGCAAGAGCAGAAAGCTTATTGTCTGCGGCATTGATGTAGTTGGAGAAGGAGAAGAGAAGACTGGACTTCTTGGTGGAGTAAGCACGGAGCCATTGTTTGGCCTGGTCGATTGACCCCGTGTAAGAGTGGAGCACCACGGCAGGGATATCGTCATAGAGGGAGGACTTAGCAAGCAGGTCGTAAAAAGCGCCGTGGGCCTTGACGCAATGTAAGGAGACGGGTTTTTTGAGGGAATTTGCCAAGGCAAGCTGGCGGGAAAAGACAAGTAGCTGATGATCCATTGAAACCTTGCAATTGGTCAAGGATACGTTTGTTTGGTGATGCTGGTTGCCGTAGTAGCCATTTGAAGGGATACGAAAGGATTTATCGAGACCGCATTCGCCTATTCCAAAGCGGAGTCCTTTTTGGAGACGGGCGGTGGCGATACGATGGATTTCCTCAATATGGGTTTCTAGAGGAATTGGATGTGGGAGGATGTCTATAAGATCAGGAGACGGCGGTGGCTGAAGAACGGAATTGTAATGATCAACTTTAGATTGGGATTTGGCAGAGAATAAATGGGAATACCAGGGATGAATTCCATAGTATGGCACCACTGAAGGAACAAGAGTGGCGATTTCGTCGACCAAAGGAAGATCGATTTGATTTGTAGACATTAGAGCAAAGCACAGATTTGGGAATTCATTTAAGCAATTGGTGAGATTTGGGATTTGCTCAGCGGAGCATTCCATCAGAAGATGGCAATGACTATCTAACATTGGGCATTATGGAGATAAAGAGAATGAGGAATTAGGAATTGAGGGACATTCCAAGGAGATTACTAGAGATTTCTATAGGCAATATGCAGGAGAGAATGGGGAGAAGATGAAAAGAAGGAGAAGAAGAAGGAGAAGAAGAGAGAAGAAGAGAGAAGAAGGAGGAGAAGGAGACGAAGAAATATAAAGTTTCAGGAATATTATAATTTTGCTGTTTATTTATAATTCTAATTTTTGCTATTTTTCGATATTTTATGTATTTTATTGCAATCGAACCACCGGCCCGGAACCACGCCAGTCGCACTTAATGCAGGCGGTGGAATTTTCTATATCGGTCTTGCTCAGGCCCCTGCTCACTATATAATTCCTGTCTTCCGCACTCCACATTCTCCATCGTGGCCCCAACTGCCACAGCGACTTGAACTTTTGAATTTCTGATTTCTGAAACTTTCTGAAACTTTTCTGAAACTTTTCTGAAACTATATTGACTACCCATTATCCATTGTCCATTGATTATCAATCACTGACCAATATCCATGCCCCTCATCATTGGATCTCTGTATGTATCACTGATTCAAATAACTTAAACAATACTAACTTTAGTTTCTTGCCATATACGGCTAAATTCGAGGTCAATGAACCTGAAGCAGCGCTTACAAAAGATCAACAACTGTTGACTGAATCTTCGTTGCATGCTCCTCAAGCTCATAAACCGCCCCATATTGACCCTACTATTTTACCTTCTTTGAGTAAAGCTGCCCCTGATGCTCCTGTTGCTAATCTGGCTCCTCCTCGTTCTGCCGATACGGGAAATGCTACTCCTGAGCAATTCTTTTATGGGTCTCGAAAATCGGTCGATTCCCTGCTTGCATCTTCTACTGATGCCCTCCATGAGAAATCTGCCCCACAATTGATCCAACCCAAGTCTCGCTACCACTCCAACTTGGTGCCTAGCTCTGTGGTGGAGGCTAAGAAGAAACAAGATGATGTTGGTTTGCCCGCCTTGAAAATCAGCAGTCGTGGTTCTCCTGCTTCTCATCTACACTCTCGTTCTTCTCGTGGCTCCCATTCTGAATTTGATCCTGCTGGAACTCCTCCTTTCTCACGTGCTGCTTTCAGAAAGTACGCTGCCAATTCCAATGCTGCCTCCTCTTCTTCCTCGTTGGTTCTAGCCGATGATGACTTGGATACTCACCATCTCCCTGCCTCTGCTCCCGCCACTGCTCCAGCAACGGCTTCCGAACATCCCGCCGATGCTGTGCGGTCGCCACTTGAAAACGACGTGGAATACGGCGAGAAACACATGGCTCCGTATGGCGGTTTCTCTCGCCCGGACTTGGACGACGTGTTCATGGACCAGAAAAACGTGTTTGAAAATGCCCCTTGGCAGATTGTGAAAACCGACGTCGGTAACGGCTCTCTATATAACGCTGTCAACTTGGCCCATGAACAAAAAGTTCTTAAAAACACCCGCTGGGTCGGCGCTTTATCCCTGCCCACTGACGTGATCCCTCAGGATGTGTTTGACAAAATCTCCAAAGAAATGTCGACCAAACACGCCTGCGAGGTCGTGGCCGTCAACGACATCACGTTCCAGGGCCATTACAAGTCTTTCTGCAAGCAAATCTTGTGGCCCACGTTGCACTACCAAATCCCGGACGACCCCAAGTCCAAGGCTTTCGAGGAACACTCCTTCCACCACTACCGTCTCTTGAATCAACTCATGGCTGACCGTATAGTGGAAGTGTACAAACGTGAGAATGCCCATTTGCCAGCCAACGACCCAGAACGCGTTATCTGGATCCACGACTACCATCTCTTGCTCGTGCCCAAGATGATTCGTGAGCAGCTTCCCGAGGCCAAGATTGGTTTCTTTTTGCATGTGTCGTTTCCCTCGTCCGAAGTGTTCCGGTGTCTCGCCCAGCGTGAGGCTCTTTTGGAAGGAATGTGTGCTGCCGATTGCGTCACTTTCCAAACAGACGAGTACGTCCGTCACTTCTTGCAAACGTGCACAAGACTTCTTCTAGCCGACACTAACGACGAAGGCGTGGTTCGTGACGGCTTTTTCACAAAGACAAATACCATCCCTGTGGGTATAGACGCACGTGCCTTGGATAAAGTTTTGGCGGAGAAGGACGTGGTGGAGTGGCTGAAGCTCATTCGTGAGCGGTGGGGCGACCAATTGCTTCTTGTTTCTCGGGACAAATTCGACAAACTCCGTGGAATCAAGCAAAAGTTACTTGCTTACGAGCTCTTCTTGCGAGAGAACCCCGCCTACATCAACAAGGCTGTTTTGGTGCAGGTTCTTTTGGGCACCACTTCAAACGAAGATTTCCGTTCTGAGGTGATGCAGATCGTCTCACGGATCAACAGTATGGCTGGAAACATCTCCATTGCTCAGCCTGTGGTGTTGTTGGAGAAGGATATTGATTTCGACCAGTATTTGGCCCTCCAACACGAGGCCGACGTTTTCATTGTGTCTTGTATGAGAGAAGGACTCAATTTAACCTGCCATGAGTTTGTGGAGGCCTCTTCCGAGAAGAAATCTCCGCTTTTGCTCTCTGAATTCACCGGCTCCTCTCAGCTCTTGCACTGTAAAGGCGAGGGTGCTTTGCTCATCAACCCTTGGGATAAGCGAGAGTTCAGCAATATGATCAAAAAAGCATTGACCATGTCCAAAGAGGAGAAGGAGAAACGGTGGAATAACTGTCATCAGATTGTGTTGAAGCATGACTCCATGGACTGGATCAAAAGCTGCATTGCGGCAATTAATGATGCTTGGAGAACTGACCATTTGAAAACGGCATCGGTTAATAAATGGCTCACCAAAAACGACTACGAAGGGTTCTACGCATCTTCAGAACAGAAAAAGCTCTTTGTTTTCAACCTCGATGTGTCGGTTAACGACGGTGTTTATGGCGATACTTCGGGAAAGAGCTTTCTCAGTTTGAGTCGGTCGGTGGCCCTCATGACCGAAATCGCTGCCCAACCAGATAATATTGTCTATGTGATTAGTGTGCTCAAGACGACGGAGTTGGAGCTGTTGTTCAAGAACACACCGTCGATCGGGTTGATCGCAGAAAGCGGCGGGTTCCTCCGGATGATCGGCAGCACCAAGTGGATCTCCATCGTCGACGAGCAGGATGTGAAGAACTGGATTCCGCAGGCTGCTCTGTTGGTGCGGGCCATGGCCGAAAGACTCCCAGGATCCGATGCCATCGTGGAGGAGTGCACAGTCAGATGGGTAGCAGACCTCTCGATGAAGGAGGACCCGAAGCGGTGCTTGAGCTTGATGGGTGACTATATCCAGCACATCAACGAGGTGTACGAGGCCAGCGAGCATGTGCACGCTACACTCATCAACAACTCGGTCATTGTGCAACAGCGCAATATCAGCTTACGTGCCATCAGACTCTTGGTCACGTGTTACACTTCTGACGTGGACGCCGACGTATTGGCTAAGCGGTACCAGGTGAGACGGGTGGCGTCGAGCACGGACGAGCCGGGACTGATCATCAAGTCACCAGTAACGGAGAAGTCCGGGTGGCTCGAAGAGGCCGTCGAGAGACCGCGTGAAGTGCACCGGTTCTTCTACTCGGGCGGGTTGACACCAATTGACGAGGTCATTTATGGGTTCGTCAATAACTTGGAGAAGGACTCCAGTTTCGAAAACGTCATGAGCGTTGCTGTGTGCGGTAAACAGCTCCACTCTCGTACGCTGGCTGCGTATAGTATTCTCGGGCAGAACGAACTCTTTGCCATTCTCTCAAGAAGGTGAGCCAAGCATTCCGGAATGGACCCATGACTAGACAAAAATGAATTTCGACCACTGCACTTTAGTAGATAATCCTTTCAGTGTAGCTAGGACATCCCTTAGTTGCAGCATCCATTAGTTTCAGTGCAGCTCTTAAAATTGAACATCTTTGTAGCTTGCAGCGGCTAGCTTGTTCAACTCATCGAAGGAATTGAAGAAGTCGTGGTTTTGCTTATCGGAAAGACTGTTCACTCTGTCCCAGTAGTAATGGACGAATTCGTCCTCGGTGGCGGTGGAAGAACCACTTGGTCTGTTGACAACCCATATGGTCTCCTTCAGTTTCTTGTGAGTTTCTCTGTCGTCTTCCATTCTGGCCAAAATCTGCTTTTTCGAGAGGTTCTGGTCAGTGGTTTTTTTATCGGTTGACCGCAGTGGACGGATGGCAAACATGTCGTCTTCGGTAACATCATCATCACGGTATGGCCCGTGTTTAAGAAGCCGGAGACGCTCATATTGGCTCTGTTTGCGCTTGCGTAACAAAATCTCCCACGCTTTCACCGCAGGATCTTGCTCCTCCACGTCGATTTCCTCCAACTTGATCTCCGGGTAGGGAATGTTCATATCGACGTTCTCCAATTCCTCCAGAGTGAGCAATTTCTGGACATTACGGAACTGCTCCTGGTACTCGGAGTAGTTGATGTTGAGAGACTCGGAAATGTTGCGGAGGTTGTTGAAGATGTTGAAAAGATTGGCGTTGTTGGTGGAGGGAAGCACTTTCAACACAATCTTGGGCAACGATGTCTTGAGATTATGCACATAGGGATAGTTATAGTGGGAATTGGCCTGCTGAGATATGTAGAAAGATTCGTGTATGAGAACATCGATGAACTGGAAGATGGTCAGCTTCGTGTTGAGCTCGACCTTGGCGTCGTCGAGAACGTCCATGATGGCGTAGAAAAGGTAGTCTTCAGATTCTGAGTTTTTGAGGGCAAAATGGGCCGCTCTGAGAATCAGCTGCATTTGCGGCACGAGGCTTCGGAGCATCTGCACGAATTGCGAGCTCGTTTCGAATGAATCCATGCTGTGGAAATTGGTAGTTGGTGATTGAAGCTGGGTTGTTGGTGTTACAGTGATGGAGGATTTGAACCCGTGCACCACCAAGTTGAGATGGTGTACGGGTGTGGAATTGTAGAAGGCACGATAATTATGTGCAGTAGTTTTATGTGATGAGGTAATATGCAGGGATTACCAATGACCAGATTTTATGTTTGGTTGGGAATTATG
>JAJMHH010000001.1:234603-249871 GCA_030582955.1 Osmozyma tolerans
TTTTTGCAAGGCTCTTGATAGTTTTTTTTTTTTTTTTTTGCTCCTCCACACACAAGTCCTTTTCAACATGGGTAAATCTTCTAAAGGAAAGGGAGGCAAAAACAGAAGAAAGGGCAAGAATGTCAACGGCGGACAAAAAAGAGAATTGATCTATAAAGAAGAAGGTCAAGAATATGCACAAATTACCAAGATGCTAGGAAATGGTAGATTGGAAGTGACGTGTTTTGATGGTATAAAGAGAATGGGACACATCAGAGGTAAATTGAGAAAGAAGGTCTGGATGGGCCAAGGTGATATCATTTTAGTGTCGTTGAGAGATTTCCAAGATGACCAATGTGATGTTGTTCACAAGTACAACTCGGATGAGGCCAGAACTTTGAAGAGTAACGGTGAGTTGCCAGAAACCGCCAAGATCAATGAAACCGATACCTTCGGCGCCGACGACGACGAGGAGGTTAACTTCGAGTTTGGCGATGAAGACAGCGATGAGGATGACGAAGAGTTGGACATCGACGATATTTAACCCTGCATGTACCATAACAATGACCATAGAATTATGACTGTAGACCTTCACTGTATTCGACAGAATACAGTGGAATCGAATACAGAGGAATGTAGTAGAACACAGAACACAGTGGAATGCCGAATACAGTGGAATGTCGGTACGAATACAGAATACGGTAAGGAAATAATGTAGGGAGCATACAATCCAGGAGTAATATTCGTTCATTCATCTACACTAAAGGAAAACCAACGTGTATTAGCTTAGTTAACCAAAGCAGAGGCGGTGGCAGACTCGTACTTCCAGTTAGGAGGCAAGACAGCAACGGTTCTGTAGTATCTAGCCAATCTGTGGATTCTAGACTCAATCAAAATCAATCTGAACTTGGAGTCCTTGTCCTTTCTGTTTCTCTCCAAGTGCTTTCTGACAGAGACAGCCTTCTTGATCAAGAAGTACAAGTCTTCTGGGATCTCAGGAGCCAAACCGTTAGACTTGAGGATTCTCAAGATCTTGTTACCGGTGACGAACTTAACCTGGGAAACACCGTAGGCATCTCTCAAGATAACGCCAATTTGAGATGGAGTCAAACCCTTTCTGGCGTTCTTGATGATTTGCTCGACAATCTCGTCAGAGGTCAACTTGAACCAAGATGGTGCGTTTCTCGAGTATGGAATGGCAGAAGAGGAGATACCCTTGCCCTGAACATGTTAGTAAAACCGTCGTTGGATAGATAATACCCCAACAACATGACCAGCTTTATGTCTTCATCAGGAATCACCCTGTGAAGCAAAAAAAGCTTCTTGGTCTACAAATAGCGGAATCGATCAGCTAATCGTACTCGTCTGCTTAAAGCGCTTCTTGAAGTTCTAGAACTTCTTAAACATCTTAAAGCTTCAATGGTATCAACTAGTAAAAGCGTTCCTCAAGATCAGAAAACTGCCTTGATACTTTTAACTAAGACCCAATAGACGGTACACCGAATCGACCCAAAGTCACTATTCAACCAAGCCACATTGTTGTGAATAACAACATTAAGTGGCCACATACCTTAGAATGCATACGACCCATGGCTGATGATTTTTTTTTGAGATGAGGAGGAAAGAAAGATTATAGTGGGAATTGAGAATACTTATACTATTGTGCGCGAGAAAATTTTTCATTCCTGTATGTATTGGGGGTTTTGGTTCAGGATGTAATATACGCATGTGGTATATTTCAGTACGTTAACTTTTTAGTGTTTTTATTTGATGATTTCTAGCATTTGATTGAATTGAATTTGATTTTTTGCTTCCTTAGGTCATTAACCAGGATCTGTTAACTGTTTTCTGTTCTTTATTTCTCTATTCTTACTATTCATTATTCTCACTCACTATTCTCACTCACTATTCTCACTCACTATGCTCATTCTCACTTCTCACCTCTTACTATTCAGTATTCTCATCACTACTAATATTCACTACCCAATACTAATAATGAATGCTAATTCACTATACCAAATTTTTATTCCCCTATCTTTCTTCTGTATTCTATATTTCTTTAAAAGATTTCTTAAGTTCGATATTTCTTAATTTTTTTTTTTGCCTATTTTTCTATTCTTGATTTTCTTTCTCTATACTCCATTCTATACCCCATTCTCTACTCCGCATTCCACACTCCATTCAACTTTCTATACACTTCAGTCTCTTTTCTACATCTGAAATCTACACCATCCTCAATATTGATTTTCAACATTCTCAAAGCCAAATGGTCATAAGACACTGCCTGCCTCGATTTTGAAAATTTTGTACTGCATGGTGTATGATAATTCCCATTATATAGACACTCGTGCACCAAACCTCTCTTATCCGGACATTTACCCCCGTTGATTTCGGTCCCCAGGGCCTTTAGAAAAGCAGAAGCAGCATTTTCAGTATTTACTGGGTGTCAGAATGTACATTCACTTTTTTGTTCGGAAAATTTTCTAGTGTTTCAGCCTCTGTTCAACGTTAGAATGTAGTGATATAACTGATGGACACCTCTCTTAACCGGATTTGAAACCAATACCTTTCAATTTGTACCTAAATAAATCACCTCACACGCCAACAAGATAATACCAATCTGTAACTGCTAACAAAGTGGATTATAGAGAATATCATATAGTTTTAAGAAAAACATCACTATTCAAGGTCCTACACCCGTACATCAGTAGACACCTAGTTTAGAGAATATGCTTTTATTTCATAAAACAAAATACAATAAAAATATAAAGTATCAGGCATTATGAATTTTCTTAATGGGATCAAAGTTCAAGATGAAAATTTTTTACTTTGATACAAATTGTGTAGAATCAAAAGGTAAAACTGTGATAATTAAATTGTGATTACGTAATCATCGTGTAATCCGATACTTCACCTAATTCTATACTAAAAGCCAGCATCCAAGATAAGCCAAAGCAATGAAATCGTTGACAATAGTATAAATCCTATTTGAAAGAAAATCTCACAAAACAAATTGCTCTTTATTGTATTTGTAGTTGTTTTTTATATTTGTTTTTTATTCTTTAAACGGTTTATCTCATTTATAACTTGGGCCCATTTTTTGAAATATTATGCGTATATTCTACAATCACATATACTCTTCAATAATTTTATTCACACAGTAATCCAATATATTTCAATACTTGATTACATAAACATCAATTAATACATAATACTTATTCAATCCAAGCATTTTTCATTTCATTTTATTTATTTTCTTTTTTTTTCAATCTATCAATCTATTCTCCTGTTCTCATCCCTTTAATCACCAATCTACTCATATACAATCCAAAAATTCCCCTAACAATCACGTGACAAACCATATACAATTATATCTAATTCTAGGCCAATTGTGACTCCAATTCTTCAAAGTCTTCCTCGTCCTCAATCTCAATAAGCCTGCAGTTAGTAAATCAAGTCCCAAATCACCTCTTAAATTATACATACTTGGACACCCCAGACTTCTCTCTGAAAATTTCAACACCTCCTGCATATAACATCTTTGATTCCTGGCCACAAGTTGGAGGCCTCCAGTACAACAAGACGAAAGGGCTTTTTATACGGCCGTCATCCAGTTTCATTGGGTATGAGAGCAAAACATAACGGGCACTATTATCTGGCAATTCTTCTATGAGGTCCTCAATGGATGTGAGTTTGTCTGTGTCGTCTTTTTTGATTTCGTATGAGGATTTATCGATGCAATCTGATGTTAGTATATAAAGTGTAAAGGATGGGGGTAGAGACTATGATAATAGGGAAAGGGATTACGCACAGATTTGGGCTTCCATGTTGTTTGCTCTAGCGGAGCCGAAGCGGAATTTCCGAAGTTCTGCTAAAGTTTCTGATGAGAATGAGTATAAAGAAGCCTGAAGTTAGTATCATGATTCAGGAATGATGGATGGTGGATATTATAGTTTTTACAGATTTGGTCAATCTGTATTTGTTCATTGCTACTTACCATTTTGATGAAGATAGTGGAGTTCGCGCACGGATGATTTAGATTTGGTTTTGGGGTTTTTTTTTTTTTTTTTTTTTTTTTTTTTTTTTTTTATCTCGCGTGCTTAATAACACCACCGAATCAGGAAGTATAGTAAACAATCTTCTCGCAGTATCTGTTTTTTTCCTTTTTCTTTTGTTTTTACCTTCTCTTGATTACTTCTTTTGATTTTGCACTATCTTGCTTTTCCAATTCCTTTCTCCATTCCTTCAGATACAATAGCTTTCTAATGCCAAAACCAAGACTGCCAATTCCTTTGGTGGAGTTCTTACGAAGTATGTTATTCTACTATCCCTTATTCTATTATTCATTTTCTATACTTTTGTTCTAAACCCTGTTCAATATCCCCGTTCTATGCTAACATCTAGACCGTATATATCTCGGCGCTTATGACCACACTCCTCAAGATACTCTTGATTTAGTGTACTTTACTGTGGAGGATGCTCTTCCTTATAATAATTTCCACCTCGATTTCGGCCCTCTCCATATCGGCTCCTTGTATCGTTTCGCCGTTAGTTTACACAATATCCTAAATGAAGAAGCAAACCAGGGAAAAGCTGTCGTGTTGTATAGTTCAACTTCTCCAAAAGAACGTGCTAATGCCGCCTGCTTGCTTTGTTGCTATATGGTGCTTGTCCAGCTGTGGGCACCTCACCAGGTTCTCCAGCCCATCTGCCAAGTTGATCCTCCATTCCAGCCCTTTCGTGATGCTGGTTACTCCGCTGCCGACTTTGAAATCTCCATCCAGGACGTCGTCTATGCCATGTGGCGTGCTAAAGAGCGCTCCATGCTCGATTTGACTCTGTTCAATTTGGAAGAATACGAGCAGTATGAACGTGTCGACCAAGGTGACTTCAACGTGATCTCCTCTGATTTCATTGCTTTCGCCTCTCCGCAACAAAAGAAACCAGGCCTCCTCAATGAACCCTTCAAGAAAGTCCTCAACTACTTCATGTCAAACAACGTCCAGTTGGTGGTGCGTTTGAACTCCAAGTTGTACGACGCTGCCGAATTCACTAAACGAAACATAGCTCACGTGGACATGATCTTCGAAGACGGCACGTGTCCTACGCTAGAATACGTGCAAAAATTCATTGGTGCCGCCGAATGCATCATCAATAGAGGCGGCAAGATCGCTGTCCATTGCAAGGCAGGTTTGGGCAGGACCGGCTGTCTTATTGGTGCCCATCTCATCTATACTCACGGTTTTACTGCTAATGAGTGTATTGCATACATGAGGATGATCCGCCCAGGAATGGTAGTGGGCCCACAGCAGCATTGGCTTTATTTGCATCAAAATGACTTCCGTGAATGGAGGTTTACAAAATGTCTTGATAACAGGCCTGATCCAATGATCAACGGCTTATTCTCTCTTACATCATATGATGATTTCCGTGCCAGGATGAAACAGGAGGCCAAACAGAAGAAGTTGCAACAGCAACAACAGCAACAACAACAACAACAACAACAACAACAACAATTCAATTCTTCATACATAACTCATTACGACTCATCTTTCAACAATACCCCGGTGAGAAGGAGAAAAATCAGTGAGAATCTAGCGTCAAGAGTCCAAAATGCTGTGCCCATGGACTCACCAGGTCAACCAAGAAAATATGAGGAGCAGGATACCTCCTCTGTTCTTGACGTTATCAACAATTCTGACGAGGAAAACCAAGCTGAGTCTATGCAAGACGTTGAAAATCATTCTGCAATAGAGCAAGAAATCAATAATGCCGACGGCGAGATCATGCCCGATTACCCAAAACGTTCCAATAATGATGTTCGGGCTCTCAGGACAATCTCTACCAATAGTGCACACCAACCGTTGCTGCTCACGAAAACAACAACTACAACAACAACAAGAACTGTCAGCACCACCTTGACATCTAACCCAAGCTCTCCATCGTCGATGAAGCTACCCAAATCCCGTTCCACAACGAAAATTCACTCTGCTCTTTTGCCAGGCAAAAACGGCTCACAGAGAGTTCATTCTGGTGGAATCAGAAAGATCCCAGGCAAGAAGCCTTGAAGGAAAAATATAAAAAAGAAAAAAGTTGATAAGTATCGTCTGTATAATATTAATAAAACCGCTCATTTTGATCATTCAGGCTCATCATAGATTGGTTGTTCCACTGAGAAATCTTCATCATCGGCATGCTTGAAAGCAACAATATCATAATCATTGAATACCACAGTACTTAGATTCTCATCATCAGTAACATGAAACCAGTTGTTTTCTTGTGGATTGCCTCTATCCTTAGGCAACGCTAGCAGAATATCTTCTGGATTCACTTGAGTACCTTCCTCATCAGGTAAAGGTATATCCTCTTCGGGAATATTTTCCTCTGGATCAATGTTATCTACTAAACGTAGACCTCCGGAGGAGTTGATGGCGTGAACTAATGAGTTGATGAAGTATTCTTGGGTGAGGTTCTTTTTCACATCTAGCAGCAATGGAATGACGTAAGTTGATCTTGATCTTTTGAATTCAACAATTGTAATCTGTGGATTTTTCTTAGGTGGCTGATGTTAATATATTTCATTTCTTGTTCATTCCTTTAAGTGGTTCTTTAGAACGTACCATTTTGTTATTGTGATAATTGTGGGAATGATTCTTATTTTGCGTTGCGATTCCGCAGCCACTGTTAGCTGCATAGAATGAGGAAAAAAGAATGAGAGAGGCAAACAAAGAATGAAAGACAGAACACCATAAAATAAGAAGTTATGGGTTATAAACTTCAATTGAGTAGTCACCATTTTTGAAATCCATTTCTTTTTCGTTTCAATTTTTTCAATTTTTTTGAAGTTTTTTTGTTTATGTATATATATATATATATACATATATATAAGAAGCTTCTTATGGAATCTCCTAATTGAGGATTGACCATGTTCTGTCGACGCCAACTAAGTATCTTCTAAAATCAACGAGTAATTCAACAAATTAACAAGATATAAATTAGACATGAACATGGATTGAAATCAAATATAAGAAAGATAGAAATCAGAAATGAAATCACCAATGGTATGAAAATAAGCAGGATGATAAGTAATCACGAGAAACAACCAGTCTTTTTAAAAACTGAATTTTTGCCATTATCTATATCTCTTTATTTTGGCGCCGAATTTTGGATTATAAGATCCAAAATATGGAGCTGATCTTATTCAATAGTGGAAGAAAAAAAAAAAAAGATAAAAAGGATAAAGGTTGCGGGAGACTCACATTTTTATAATTTTGCGGGGATAAGGGGCTTAAAAAAGGGGGAACCTTCAAAAAGTATAAATATTCGCTTTTTCCCTCCACTATTTTCCCAAAATTTCTTAATTTTTTGTTTCAGTTCTTGCAGATTTAACCTGGCTGCAAATCTTGTTCGCGCTCGTTTTCTCCTCGTTTTGATTTTTTAATCAATACTCATCGAAACTGAAATGCAATGTCCCACAATGCCCTGATAAAAGCATTATACAGAACTCTATTTCGACAAATCAACAAAACAAAACATTTAACTCCAATTGTGGATACCACGGCCAATCAAAATGATATCATTCAGAATGAATTATTAAAAGCATCGCAAAATACAACTCTTTACCGCCGCTTCCTCTGGACGGAAATCATGTACTATATTACAGAGGAAATTCGCCACAAAAACCCAAATCAAACTTCCGTTGGCCTTTATATGAAGCTTTCCAAAGCTGATTCTCTCGTTCAAACTTTGCTGGAACTTCTACATGATCCATTGAATCACCGCCCTTGGCATAATACTATAAATATCCTAGTGGAACATCGTCGACAACAATTCGAAAAATCTCAATGGAAACACACATACCAGGAAAACAAACAAACCATTGATGCAAACCGCAACAGAAATAAACCTAGTCTTGTTCTACGAAGATTAGCAACTCGCAAAAGAAACCTGGAAAATCCTCGTGTGGACTTCTCAAGCTTACCAGCCAATGAAAAGTATAAAAAATACCGCCAAGAACTTGCTAAGTCGGCCGAAAACTCGGATTGGGTATTCAAACTGTACCTAAAGACTCTACAGACAAGGGGGGTCATCCCGAATCCTTACAAATTGCCTTATGTTTCTGACAATCTCACAAAGCAATCGTTGTATCTCCCGAACCCAGAGAAACTAATGCCTGGATCTGCTAGAGACTCCGTCATCAACGAAGCATACGACGCAAACTATATTGAAGCAGTGGTGAAGCCAGAAATTGAGCACGTGATCAATAAGAACCATTTCTTGGATGCTTACGACTATCAGGTCAACGAGAAAGGCCCTTGGAAAGTGAAGATCCGAACTACTGCCGCGGGAATTATGAAGGCAAGGTTCCTCTCGTTGCCGTATATCCGCAAGGCAAGACTCAAGGAATTAGCTCTTGATATCAAGCGTCTGACTCGACTCTTCAAGATCCAGTCTGTATGGGACATAGATCCTAAGAATAAGATGCACGAACGACCGGTGGATAATGGATTTGCTGTAAGAGGCAGCAAAGGATACTCCGACGAGGAGGTAATGAACTCAAGGAATTACTACCAGCAATTGGCTGAGGCAGAAGCAGATTGGGAATTCTTAATGATGAAAATGGAGTTGGCAAAGGAGAACCTGGAATTGGAGCAGGATCAACATAAGCTAAAAGAAATTCACAAGTCATTGAGACGTGAATGGACAGTGGCCCTAGACGAGGTATCGGATTACTACAAGAATGAGCTAGGGAGGCTTTTCCATAAGTATTCCAACAGAAGCAAAATTATGGAAGAACGTGCACGTGCACAAACAGAAATGGACGCGGAATATCAGCGAAGGGCAGAAGCTTACTCCAATTTGGTTGATCTGTTAAAGAGAGATGGGGTTTATTTGCATTCAGATTTGGTCAATTTTAACCATCCGGTGACTCGTGGCTACGACTATGAGCTTGAAAAACAAATGAAGCGCAGAGTCAAGAATAGACCGGGTCTTCCAAGCGAGGAAAGACTCGGTTTGGGCAAAAGATTAGGAGACTATTTGGCAGAACACGGTCTAAAGAGCTACAAGTGGGGTTTTGAGTTCAAAAGAAGGTTAAAGATATAGCGAGTGGTACTATAGATGGGAAAAGTGGCGTTGTAGTGGGTGGAGCAGAGATCACACCATGTAACCGCCAAAGCTGCTTCCGGTGGTGATATAACCATCGATACCCCGGGAAGCTTTTTCAGCATTTCTTTGCAAAGCTTGCGGATCGTTATCGTCGTTTTCATTGTCATTATCGTCATTAGAGTCGTCATTCACTTCGTCAGCGTTCGGGTCACGTTCCACAATATCAAAATCATGGATCATCTTGACCAAATCGTTTGTTTCCGGGTCATTGGCACCATCAGCAACAGAAAGCCCGTTCATCATGGCAATGACATCGGCTAAGGACTTGCCGTGTTCCTTCATCTCACGGTGTTTAGCCAAAACCTCTTCCAAGCACGTGATGTTGTTTTCGTACCAAGACCCGGGGATATTAGGAAAAGGGGGCAACATGGTGATATCTTTCCTGGAGAAAACAGCCTCCAGGGATAGCTGGTTGCGGTAGAACAACAGGGCCTGGTAGTGTTCCTTGCAGCAATACTGGGATAAATAAGTATTGGGAAGAATCATGGAAGGTTTCCGATTCCAGATCTGGTAGCGAACAGAGGTTTCTAGCTTGGAAGCGCCACCGCTAGAATGGGATAAGCGGCGGACCTGGTGGCGAGGACATTTGCCACACAAAAGGTAGCCACATTGATGGTCGATATTGCGTTCTTCTACCAATTCATCGTAAGAAACTTGAGTCAAGAAACGAGACAAGAATTTTAGTAATGGAACGTCCACGGAATTGTCCAAAACCAGTTCGGCGATTTTTAACTGGATAGCTGAAGCCTCCAGCGGAGTAATCAAATCCTTGTTAGCGTAGGGAGCCAATTGCACGAGGAAGGCGTCGACGGTGAGAGTTTGGTGGTCCATTCCAGAATGCGGCAGTTAACATCGAGGAGATTTCACGTTTGGATCTTCTGGAGAAGGGGAAGAAGCAGGAAGAGGAGAGGGAAGAGAAGATGCGCCGGGCAGGATCTTTATATAGTAATTGATCGTACTGCACATAGGAAGGTTGGAGGGTACATCACGTGCGCGATCATCTCCTACACAATGTCAATGTGGTGATCCTTCCCCATGGTTGCAAGCGCCACTTCCTTCTTGGTCCATGGAACTGCTAGCGTCGTCTCCGGAGATTGGAACCAATGAGAATGATCTTGCGGCACTCCGCCGCGATTCAGAAATCACCATTCTGCCCATGGGGTCTCCTGAGGCCATTTCGACGCGTTCAAGATCTTCCACTGCCAGTGGGCTAATCAACTTCATCAACCATGGCAGTCGCAGCAACATATCGCTCACATCGCGGACTGCCCGTCAAGGCAATTTGATGTCGCTTTTCCGGTTTCTTGTGCTTGAACTCAATCTACCGAAGCCACACTCTCAGAAACCAAACAACGCCACCGATGTCCAGGAACAGCAGTACGCGTACGAGCAACTCGCGGAGATGGTCCAAGTTCCGTGGTTCTTAGAACGATTTGTTGCTTTTGGTCTCTTGGTGTGCTTCAACTCGTTCCTCACTTTATTCACCTTGGTGCCGTTGAAAATCGTCATTATCTCGTGCCAGGCGCTTATGGACTTGTGGACAACGTATCGGTCCACAGGCACGTGCCACTGGAATGGTGCCGTTAAGAAGTTACATTTCATTAAGCGTGACTCTCTTAACCTCTTGATTATCGTCTTCACTGTGGTGTTCTTCTCGTCTCCTGTTCTAGACATCTCAAGACTCTACCACGATATCCGTGGCCAGGCCCATCTTAAGCTCTACGTGACTTTTGGCATTTTGGAGCTCATAGACAAGCTCCTTTCGTCCGTGGGCCAAGAAATCCTTACCGTGCTCAACGGTATACCCCTTTCCACCGGAGTACCTTTTACCGTCGGTGCTCCAGTTATCGTGGCCATTCGAGCCAGAGCCAAATTGGCCGTTTTCCTCCTTTTGGCCCTCTTGTACGCAATCTGCCATTCTTATGTGCTAATTTACCAGTGCATTTCGCTTAACGTGGCGGCCAACTCGTACTCAAACGCGTTATTGACGTTGCTCTTGTCCAACCAGTTTGCCGAGTTGAAAGGTGCCGTTTTCAAGAAATTCGACCGTGAAGGCCTATTTCAAATGTCCATGTCTGATCTTACCGAGCGGTTCCAGCTTGCGGTGATGTTGTTTGTCATTGCACTCCGCAATTTGGCCCAGCTTTCCAGCACTCAGTTGGGCCTAATCCCCACAAGCTGGTCCGCGTGGAATAATTGGCTTGGCGCTATAGTGGGTCCGGCTGCCGTCGTCTTGGGAAGTGAGGTTTTCGTCGATTGGCTTAAACACTCGTTTATTGCCAAGTTCAACCGTATTAGACCTACCGTCTACAATAACTTCCTCTACGTGTTGAGCGTGGACTTCATGAACGTCTTCACCGATAACTCCAGATCTTCTTCCCTGCATGAAATGTCTGATTACATAACCTTGGCTAAACGTCTTGGTTTACCTACACTTCCGCTTTGCATATGCTTTCTCCGCATATCTCTCCGTGACTTGAAGCAGGTCTTCATTCCGACATCCTCTGTGCTGGGCGCTCTTGGCTCCATTTTGTGTGTGCTGCTCACGTTCATGGTTTTGTTGGTGGCCAGATTAATGTGTGGTCTTATTCTCTTGCGCTGGGCCCGTATCATCAAACAATCACATGAACTTAGACAACAGGCTCTTCGTGATGCAACAACGCCGGTTTCGGAGGTTTCTTCTGTTCCTGATTTCCTTAAAGAGCCCCTGGTTTCGCCACGTGAGTCTTCCGTTGATCCGGATTCCTCCTTTCTGCAATCTCATAGTGACGCTAGCTCCCAGTACGAAATCGATACCTTTTTCGTCCCTGGTGTTCCGAATACTGAGGTTTCTTCCATCAACCCGAAGTTGAGAGCCCATCTATACGACCAGGGAGAGCCCATTCCTCCTACAATGGAGGAAAGACGGAACGAACAAGTCAAACGCCGTCGTAACGCTGCAAAGGAAAAACCCAAAGACTCGTGGGACGAGACTTTAAAAACTGTGCATCGCTACAAGATGTCCAGCAAGCGCATCTGGTAATTCTATATACAAGTCTCTGTACGCCTCTGTATCTGAACACATTATCTCGTTTTAATTCATACCCAGAAATCTATTATCTGGTCTTCGTGAGCTGCTCCTTCATCTTGGCACTAATAAAAGTAACAGCCTGAGCACGTGGTCTCTTGATATTAGCGGCAAATGCCAAACATCCGGTCAAAAGTGCCAAAGCTCCCGCTTGATGCGCTGCAGCCAAAGGTATAGGAACAAGGTAGATTAAAGTGGAGATTCCTAGAACTGCTTGCAAAGTCACGAGGCCCATCATGGCATGCATTGTCTTCTTGGCTCTCACGGGAACAAGTGCCTTGTTTCGATTCACGTACATGTGACCGGCAAGAACGGCAAAGAACGTAGTGGTGGCAAGAACACGGTGGACCAATTGCACGGTGGTTGGATTCTCAAGAAGATTCCTCCACCACAAGTCCGAGTGGTCTTCTTTCCTGGAAAAAACGGGGGACATGAGTTCTCCGTACGATGGCACGTAATCATCACCCATGGCAGGGAAAGTGTTGTAGATGAGACCTGCATCCAATCCTGCCACCATTCCACCAGACATAGCAGTGAAGAATGTCAACACCAAGAGTCCTGCGGCCATTTTGCGCATGGGGTTCAATGTGGCGCTGTTCAACTTGGCCAACACATTAGAAACACGGTCGGAATTGCCCTTGACGGCGTTCTTATACCAGTTAGACTCGTTGAAGATTTCAAATGCCGTCCAAAGCACACCCAAGTACATCAAAAAAGCTGCACCCAAATGGGTAGTCAATCTGTACTGAGAAACCGTGGGTTTGGAGTTACGTTCGGCCAACTGGTCCTCGTCGAGGCCAGACTTGACCATCCACCACCCAATGAATCCCTGCAAGCCTAGCAAAGCTGTAAGACCCACCACCCGCTTAGTTGCATGAGGCGAGAGCTTCTTCGATTTCCAAAAGTACACAGCGGGCAAAATAAAGAACATTCCAATGGCTCTGCCGAGAAGTCTATGGCCCCATTCCATGCTGTAAATGAACTTGAACTCGTCCAAGGAGATATGAGAGTTTAACTGCTTGAATTCAGGAGACTCCTTGTACTTTGTGAACTCGTCAATCCAATATTGTTCAGATAATGGCGGGATGGATCCGGTCACGGGTTTCCATTCTGTAATGGAGAGACCACTTTCGGTGAGACGGGTTAAGCCGCCTACAACAACGATACCGAAGATAAGACCCGAGGT
This sequence comes from Osmozyma tolerans, assembly GCA_030582955.1. Lineage (NCBI taxonomy): Eukaryota > Fungi > Ascomycota > Pichiomycetes > Serinales > Metschnikowiaceae > Osmozyma > Osmozyma tolerans. The sequence goes on from JAJMHH010000001.1 coordinate 248,004, forward strand.
GGCCACGAGCCAGTAGCCGGTAGCTTTAGAAGAAAGGATATTTGGGATTTTGTTTGGGGCATTTTTGAATGTGGACCGTAAGTTTGCTAGATTTTTTGGACTGGCAGAAGCGCCGGTGTAAATAGCGGTAGAATGAGATCTGAGAGTCCAAGATTGCCAGAGTTTGGTAGGAGAAACAAGAGACGGGCGTGGGGCAATTTTGCCCTTAAGCGCCGAAAGAAGAGAGTGGTTTCTTGTGAAAAAGAAGCCGGAACGGCAGAACATAGGGAAGAACGGGTAGTACGGAGTGGAAACTGTAAATAATGCAGGGATCTGGTGATGGTAGGCGCGGTGGGATGAGAGTCACGTGGGGCCAGTGGGAGGGAGGCCATTATCAATCGTATATTTTGTATGTGCAGGATAGGTGATTATGTGCAGCACACAGATGGTAATTCGCAGCCAAGGATCTTTCACAAAGAAGAAGTGATTGATAGAAATGGACCTGGCGCTTCTTGTGCACACTGTATTAATATTTGGGGCAATTAGTGGTGGAACGGCGGCTATTGGAGGCGCTTGCTTTTGTATTAGAGAGTGGGGATCACGAGAAAGGATGTTTTTACGATTTACTCGATCTTCAGATACAGAAGTTCCGTTTTCCCGAGAAGCACAAAGCGAGGGGCCTAAAGAGGAAGTAAAATGGCAGGGGACAAATCAAGAGATTGAGGAGATCCAGCAAAAGGGTGAAGAATATCAAGAACAAAAACTGCAAATTCCAGGTACTACCAGCGGAGAAGATAGTGAATTTATGGGGCTGGAATTGACGGGAGCGCGGAGTACAGAAACAGCGGCGGGGCTGCTGGTGCTTGCAAGCGGAGGATGGAGTGAAATAGCGCCACGCTTAAGTTGTGTTCCGAGAGCGACTACTAGTCCATTTGTCAGGAAGGTTGTTTATCAGGTTGAGGAGATGGAGAAATTCCGAGGAGAACCAGTTCTCAGGAGAGAACCGGTAGGAATGATTCGGGGAGATCCGAGGGTGCCGGGGGTAGAGAACCCGAGGGATCGGGGGGCAAAACCGACGGTAAGACTTTCGCAGCTCTTACGGCCTAGCAGGGATACTCCACGAGTGTTTGCTCGAGACCACCATGAACTTAAAAAGTGGTGCGAGGAGACAGAACAAATGGCAAAATCAGAAGACGAAACAGAACAAGTTCTTGCCGTGGTTCGACTTTCCTGTTTAGGCGATAATTCCGCTGTATACAGGAACTTTTATATTTTCCTTCCCATTTATATTATCACCATTGAGGGTGTGGTTTTAGCGGCAGCCAAAAAGCTGGAGCCAACGGAAATATGGAGGCGGTGTTGTGGATGTTTGGTGGATGTGGCGGCGACTTTTTGCTGGCATCATTGGCGCGCCCATAATGGCGGCGGTGAAATTCACCGGGTGATGGCGCAAGCAAGGCAATTTCTCCAAAAATGTTTCCCCCAGAAAAGTCAATTTCCCCAAAAAAGTCAATTTCTCCAAGAATGTCAATTCCGTCAGTTTCAAGAAATATCCGTGGTGGAAGAATCACGTGTTCTTCAAATACTTATTTCTGTTTTTGTTATTAGCGGAAATTTTACTGGAGAAATTTATAATCCCGTTTCTCCATGGGAAAAAGCTGCTTATCTTGTTCGAACGGTTTTTATTTCTCTTGGTCGTCGGTGTGGAAATTCTGGGGCCGCGGCGGCGGTACATTTGGCGGTAGAAGGCGCTAGCACCAGCAAATCGGCGCGAATTCAATGTTTTTTGCTTGATTTGATTATTTTCGCCCTAAATCTCCACCGCCAATGTTGTTTTTCTCACCATTCTGATTCTGCTCTGATTCTGGGTGCAAATCATCAAGAATTGT
>JAJMHH010000001.1:249971-267961 GCA_030582955.1 Osmozyma tolerans
AAATATACAAATATACAAATATACAAATATACAAATATACAAATATACAAATATACAAATATACAAATATACAAATATACAAATATACAAATATACAAATATACAAATATACAAATATACAAATATACAAATATACAAATATACAAATATACAAATATACAAATATACAAATATACAAATATACAAATATACAAATATATACATCCATACATCCATACGTTATTGTCCATATTTATACATTCTATAGCAATATACTCTATAAAGTAATATACTATACCCTGTAATGCTCTATATCGGTCTCATACAAATAAGAGTAGTTCATTATGGTAGTTATTCAACTATAATATTTGCCATCCTTTTATGCATGAATCTCATCATTATATATATCCTTTAGTTGGCATTTTTTATACCTTATTATAATTCTATATTCTCGTAATTCTTGCATTTCTTTTTACACGTATGTCATTATAACTCTTCTTTATTGTCTTTTACCACTCCATAGCTCTTATGTACTGTTCATAACATACTTAAACTATATATTAAAATTCTATCTACATAAATCTCACTTTTTATCTTTACAAAATCTGTATTAGGTTATAGAATTATTTATTTTAGTTAATAGCTTTATAATCTGCCATAATTAATATGAACAATAAAATGGGACATCCGTTATTTTGTATAGATGAATGTGTTTTCTATATTTCCTATAGATCAAATATACACAATATAGCTTTAAATCAAACTCACTACTATAATATAAAACTATTACTATAATATACTACTACACTACTATAATATACTACTATATTACTATTCTAAACTACTACACTACTACACTATACTATATAATCACATATAGACGTAGTTTTACTGGTATTCGTAGTCTATTAATACTTTAATACAATATATTTCATACTAGAGACTCTTATGGCCTAATACATTATGTTAAGGTTTTTGCAACTGAGCCAATTTATAATTACTGTATTAGAATATAAAAATTTACATTTATGGTATGATAAATGTTCATTTCTGGTATAATGGCACATCAAAGTACAATACGTATAACATAAAATCTGTAAGTATTTCAGATGCTTTAAGAAAATATATTATCTTATCAATCTTAAACTTATATTATTTATACTGGTACTACCATAATGTACTATTTATACTACTATAATGAACTGATGATACTATACGACTGTAATGTGCTGCTTATACTACTTATACTATTGTATAGTTCACTGTAAATTGAGAGTATGTAAATTTAAATTAGTTCAAAGTATTTCGTACACCATTGTTTAATGTTTTTAGGATGTGAATATCTAGTAATTGATTTCTGAGTATATCTCTTGATTAAACCTTTTAGTAAGATCTCGACATTTTCATATTTCGAATCTTCGTTATTCATATTGATTATTTTAGCATCGATCTTTCGATCTAAGAGCTTTTCGAAGCAATTGGTATATATATATATATATATATATATATATATTTCAATTGTATTGTTATTCTATTTCTTTTGTATATATTATCATATAATATATATTTTTTAATTGTGCCCTATCTATCGTTTCAGCTCACAATTCAAATATATAAACCATCTGTCTGGCCATGTTATTTCATCTTTACTAAATTTATCAACTATTCCTATATGTGTTAGGTACATATAAGCACTCATTTTTTAATCCACCTTGTTTATTGTAATCGTGAATTATATATTCATAGTACCATGGCACTGTTTTTGATTTTTATTGATAATTTGTCATTTTTCCATCCTTTTCTATGATAGTAATTACTTTACTTACTTTATTTATTATCTGTAGTTCTCCAACTTTCTCATATTTTTTAGACCTTGTTCCTACTAGCATGTATTCTGGTTCTTCATCTGTTTCTACTGTATTACCTTTATAATCAATTATAATACTCTATCTTTCAAATCTCTTATATAAGCTTTCATATTCTTTTGTTCTAATCGAATATGGTAATTTTGTTCAACGTTTCTTATTTCTTTTTTATAAATTTTTGGTTTGTATCATCTTTTCTTTCCACCTTTTTTTCCTATTGTAATATAGTAAAATTAATTGTAATTGAAATTCTAAATTATAAATAGTTATATTTGGTTCGAATCTTAAATTGTAAATTGCTTACGTAAGCAAAAATTTAGTCTAATGGTGTAACTACTGTATTTGCAAGTTCCACAATTTACAACTAACCACCAAACCAGATATCCAAAAAGTGTATGCTATCATATAAGATTCATTTATCTACATATACAAGATAATATCCCGTCATAAACTTCATGAATTTTGTTCCATATTAATAACACAAAATAGTCAATAATAGAATTCTGTATATTCCAAATTTGACAATCACAGTATATATTTAACTAGTCTTCAAAATGAAGACTTCAATTATGCCAGTATCAATGTTTTGAAAACACCAGTACACCCTAACATATATGCATTTACATTTATGCAAACTACATTTTTTTGCTATTTGGAAATGGCCAGTTTTCACTTTAAAAGAAGGATGTAAATTCGTTTATATTTTTGAAAATTTTTGTATATATTTTGGATTTTTTTTTCCTTTTTAGGACAAATATCATATTCGCATTGTTGAAAACTGGCCGATTGCAACCAATGTCAATCATACAGAACTAAACCTTAACACTCATGAATGAGATCTGTTGGTGTACGGGTGTGTATATAATAGAAAAATATATATAAGGTGTACGAATGTTGGTGTACAGATCTCCTACATATAACCGTGAGGGGCATTTCTTTTTTCGGTTGAGCAGGCAATTCATCGGCCTCGGTGACAAATTGGCTGCATTCATGTGGAGGTGTTGCCGTGAGCCATGTGAATTCGCAGCCAAGGAACGAGGGGAATCGCAAGCCGAGACGATACATTTCGGCTAAATTTTACAAAAGTGGTTTTTAATTTACAAATTCCATTTTTTCCATATATTTAATCCGAATTATCAACAATGTACAAATCTTAAAATCCATACCTTTCTATTATTTACCTTTAAATGTATGGTGATTCTTTCCAGTAATAGTGTGCGAAATTGAAACCACATGCACCCTACCAGAGAGAACCAAAAAACAAAAAAAAAAAAAAGAGTGCGTAGCTGCGGAGAAATATATATATAAGCTCCACATTTCACATCTATTTCCCACTTTACCGCGTTTTTTCTTATATATCAAGTTTTCTTTCTTCCCCCTTAACTTTGTTATATTTTCCCCGGCTATCGCCAATTCTTCAGAAAACTTCACTCAGTTTCATCCATAAATATCCTGCCTTCCCCATACAATGTCAGGAATCGAATTGGCCACCGCCGCCGTGGTTGGGTCCCAGTTGTTGGACGCTAAATTACACGTTACTGAAGATCTCGGCTTGATTCAAAATGTCGTCAAAAAAGCTGTTCCTTACATCTATTCTCTCCTTAGAGGAAGAGCGTCCTACTGGTATCTTTTCGAAAAAGGCGCCCTTAAATACCCCAACAATACCGCCATTGCCTTCCCCCGTCCTAGAGCAACTTCAGGTCCTCCACCAAGAGATGCCGACGGCTACGAAATCTACGATGATCAGTTCACAATGGAAACCTACACATACAAGGAGTTCTACGCCATGGTGTTGCGTTTGTCGTACATCTTGAAGAACGACTACGGTGTCTCTGCCCAGGACACCATTGGCGTTAATTGCATGAACAAGCCATTGTTCTTGTTGTTGTGGTTTGCCTTGTGGAATATCGGCGCCCTCCCCGCCTTCTTGAACTACAACACAAAGGATAAGCCCTTGGTCCACTGTCTAAAGATTGCCGGGATCTCCCAGGTGTTTGTTGACCCAGACTGCGCTGATCCCACCAAGGAAACCGAGGCCAAGATCCATGACGAGTTGCCCAACGTCAGATTGCACTACATCAATGAGGAAGAGTTGCTCAGAGTGCTCTCCGACAGATCCACCCCTAAATACAGGGCCCCAGACAACACAAGACGCCCTGAGGACACTGACTCCTCCTGTGCCGCCTTGATCTACACTTCCGGTACTACCGGCTTGCCCAAGGCCGGTATCATGTCGTGGAGAAAGGCCTTCATGGCCACCGCTTTCTTCGGCTCCATCATGAAGATCAAGAAGGACTCCACCGTCATGACCGCTATGCCTTTGTACCACTCTACTGCCGCCATGTTGGGTGTGTGCCCCACGCTTTCGTGCGGTGGTTGCGTGGTTGTTTGTCAGAAATTCTCCGCCTCCACCTTCTGGACCCAGGCCCGTTTGTCCAATGCCTCCCATATCCAGTACGTCGGCGAGGTGTGTCGGTACTTGTTGAACTCGAAGCCTCACCCAGACCAGCAAAAGCACCACGTGCGCATTGCCTACGGAAACGGGTTGAGAAGAGACATCTGGCAGGAGTTCAAGCGGAGATTCCACATTGACGCTGTGGGCGAGTTCTACGCCGCCACCGAATCTCCAATTGCCACTACCAACATCCAGTACGGTGACTTTGGCGTTGGTGCCTGTCGTAAATACGGCAGTTTGATCAACTCGGTTCTTTCGCTTACCCAGAGGTTGGCCAAGATGGATCCAGAGGACGAGAGCGAGATCTGGAGAGACCCCAAGACCGGCTTGTGCACTACTGCTGGCGTCAACGAGCCTGGTGAGTTGTTGATGAAGATCGTCAACCCCAAGAACGTCGAGGGTTCCTTCCAGGGCTACTACGGCAACAAGAATGCCACCAACGAGAAGATCATCCGCGATGTGTTCCGTAAGGGCGACGCATGGTTCAGATCAGGCGACTTGTTGAAGATGGACGAGGACAACTTGCTCTATTTCGTCGATAGACTAGGCGACACTTTCCGGTGGAGATCGGAGAACGTGTCGGCTACGGAAGTGGAAAACGAGTTGATGGGATCCAAGGCCATCAAACAGTCGGTGGTGGTTGGTGTTCGTGTGCCCAACTACGAGGGCAGAGCCGGCTTTGCCGTGGTGGACCCTGCTGAAGGCTTGTCAGACCAGGAAGTGTTGGACAGGATCTACGAGCATACCAAGGTCAGCTTGCCCAAGTACGCAGTTCCTCAGTTCATCAAGATTGCCGCCAATGGCATTACAGCATCGCACAACCACAAGGTGCCCAAGAACCAGTTCAAGAACCAGAAGTTGCCAAAGGGCGAGAGCGGTACCGAGATGATCTACTGGTTGAACAAGGACCACTACGAGGAGTTGTCCGAGGATGCATGGCTGCACATTCTCAGTGGCAAATCCAAGTTGTAGCTATTTATTTCACCGGATGAAAGTACAGTTGCGATAATCAAGTGTAGTTTGCATTTACAGTAGTAGTTACAGTGGTAGTTACAGTGTCATTATCTATTCGTCAGTTATTTTTCGGAGATGGCAACAACACCAGGCAATGCCTTACCCTCCAACAACTCCAAGGATGCACCACCACCGGTGGACACGTGGGACAACTTGTCAGAAGCACCGAACTTCTTAGCAACAGTGGCAGTGTCACCACCACCAATGATCACGGTGTTACCAGCAGCGGCAGACTTGACAGTAGCGTCCAAAACGTACTTGGTTCCCTCAGCGAACTTCTCAAACTCGAAAACACCTGGAGGACCGTTCCAAACAATGGTCTTAGCCTTAGCAATGGCAGAGGCAAAGAGTTCTCTGGATTTTGGACCAGCGTCCAAACCCATCCAGCCGTCTGGGATGCCGTCCTCCTGGGTGGCGTAACCGGTCTTGGCGTCCTTGTCGAACTTGTCGGCGGTGACAAAGTCGACGGGCAAAACGAGCTCGACGTTGTTCTTCTTGGCCTTGGCCACCAAGTTCTGGACGTTTTGAGAGCCAGCCTCGTCAAAGAGAGAGTCACCAATGGCCATGTTGTCCAACACCTTCTTGAAGGTGAAGGCCATACCACCGCCAACAATCAAGATGTTGACCTTGTCCAACAAGTTGTCGATCAATTGGATCTTGTCGGCGACCTTAGCACCACCCAAGATGGCCAAGAAAGGTCTGGCAGGATTCTCCAAGGCCTTGGCGAAGAATTCGAGCTCCTTGGCCATCAAGAAACCGGCACCTCTTTGAGGCAACTCGACACCCACCATGGAAGAGTGGGCTCTGTGGGCGGTACCGAAGGCGTCGTTGACGTAGACGTCGGCAAGGGAAGTGAGAGACTTTCTGAACTTCTCCACGTCAGCAGAGGAGGCCTTCTCCTTCTTACCGTCCACCTTCTTGGAGCCTTCCTCCTCGATGTGGAAACGCAAGTTCTCCAACAAGAACACCTCACCGTTAGAGCCGGCATTGACTGCCTTTTCGACATCAGGGCCAACACAGTCGTTCAAGAATTGGATCTTGGAGTCAGGCAAGAGTTTTTGCAATTCCTTAGCAACAGGAGCCAAGGAGTACTTCTCCACACGTTCACCGTTTGGTCTACCCAAGTGGGAGGCCAAAATGACAGCCTTTGGCTTGTGCTCCAACACGTATTTGATTGTTGGCAAAGCGGCAACAATTCTTTGGTTATTAGTGATGGTAGCGCCATCCAATGGGACATTGAAGTCGACTCTGATAAAGACTCTCTTGTTAGCGAGGTCAAGGTCTTTAACGGATAATTTCTTAGACAAGGACATTTTGTGATGTGTAAAGGAAGAAAAAAAAAGTTAATCTATTAAATGAATTATGCGGTTGTGTGGGAGGCTTTATATAATTGCGAATTTGTCGGAGTTTCCCCGGTCCATACTACCCCGTCACCTGAGGGTGCACCACGAGATGTCATATTATACTAGTATGCTATTATACTACTATACTATATTCTACTATGACATGCTACTATATACTACTATAATGTGGACTATATAAAATTACCATTATATACTTATTTAAATATACTTATAATTATACTTGGTTATACTTATAATATAATATATAAAAATAATATATATAGTAGAAATAGTGTAGGAACACATGTTCGTAGATTGCTTTCACATTCTACCGCGCATGGCCGGGATCAATTCCTTTGGGCCGAAAATAACCAATGAAATTTTTTATCCTTGCAACCAATTGTTAATTTAAAGTGAGGCTGGTGATTTTTGTATTATGTATGCTCTAAGGGAATCTCCGTAGATACAATCTACGAAGTAGATTGTAGATACTGAAACATTAATATTTTGTGATATTGTAGTTTTGTAGTATTTTTTAGTATTTTGTATTTTAGTATTTTGGTATTTTGTAGATTGTAGTTTTGTAGTATTTTGTAATATTTGCAGTATTCTGCATTGTTGTATTGAACGGAGACAATCTACTTCGCAAATTGAAGATACTTATTTTGATACTAATAATTTGATAATTTGATAATTTGTATCTTTAAAGTAAATTGTAGTTAACATTGTACTATAAATATTGTAGTATCATATTATTGTAGTATAGTAGTAGAATAGTATAGTAGTATAGTAGTACAGTACAGTATAGTAGTATAGTAGTATACTATAGTAGTACAGTGTATACTATAGTAGTATAGTGTATAGTGTGTATTGAAGGTTCTGGAAGGTTCTGGATTGTCTGCACACCATATATAAGTCATCGCAGAGAATAATATAATGATGGACAACAAAAATGGAAAAACTCCTTCAATGGTCCATTGCAACTCAAAGTGGTGATAAAGAAGCGGCTGAAAGAATTGGTCGTCCTGATGATAAAACTCTTCAACAATTATTTGGTGGTGGTGGCCCAGATGAGCCTACACTTATGAAACAATCTATTGCTGTTGTGGAGAATCCCGAAGCTGACTTGGAAACAAAGGAAACTGCCTTGGATAACTTTGAAATGTTGATTGAAAACTTGGATAATGCCAATAATATCGGCAATATGAAACTCTGGCCCAGTATCATTAATCAGTTGAAAAATGGTGCTCCTTCTTTGCGTGTTCTTGCCGCTTCTATCATTGGTGTGGCTACTCAGAATAATCCACAATCACAACAGGCATTCTTGGATCAAGAGGACGGCTTGAATGAACTCTGTGCTGCTTCTGAGTCCTCAGAAAGGGATCTTGCTTTGAAAAGTCTCTTTGCCCTTTCGTGTCTCCTCCGCAACTTCCCTGCCGCCACTACCCGTTTTGCCGAATTAGGTGGCTGGTCCTCTCTTTCCCTTGATGTTTCCGCTGACCATAAGCTTTTGCTAAGGAAACTCTCGTTGGTTTCAGCGCTTCTTTCCACCGGTTTGGACGAATCCACCACCGCTCGTTTGCACGAGTGCCATTTGGTGCCTCACTTGATCTCCACTCTCGCCTCCGATAATTTGGCTTGTGTGGATAAGGTCCTTAATATCCTCACTCAATTGCAGGAGTTGAAATACCAATTTGCTTCTGAAGAAGTGGCCCAATTGGCGGAAAAACTCGATGGCCTAGAACACAAGAAAGATTCACTTTCTCACGACGATTTTAACCGTGCAAGGCAAGTAGCATCATCATGATTTTTCGGCTAGTACTAACATTAGTGCTTTTGTGACTGCTGAGTTTCTCAGATCTCATATCTCAGATCTGGCTGAAAGTCAGATCTGAGAACAGATTTCTTTGTCAATACCTCAGATCTGGCTGCAAGTCAGATCTGAGATCTGAATACAACTTAGTTCCTTTGTCAATATCTCAGATCTGAATACAACTGAATTCATTTGTCTATCTCAGATCTGACTTTCAGCCAGATCTGATAACCGATTCATTCGTCCAGATCTAAGAACGATTCCTTTGTCAACATCTGAGATCTGAATACAACTGAGTTCATTTGTCTATCTCAGATCTGACTTTCAGCCAGATCTGAGTTGGATCATCAATCATAGATCACCTGATTTGGATCATCGGCGGTAAAAACATTGCGCATGGCGATGTTAGTTGAAGGAGGTACGATATTCTTTCCACCAACGGTTCCAAGAGATTCATGAACAGAATACCGGTTGTATAGCGCAACAGCAGTTGAGTAAAACTCATATAATTTCTCTGCTCGTGGATGGGTCATGAGATTAAACTTCTTGACCATTTCCATGAAGGTGCTCCGTCGGTCCGAGCCCAGTCGGATAGTGCCCATATTGGTGAAAGTAGGGTATCGTTGTGACTTATCGTACCATGAAGACCCAATGGTATGGGTAAAGGTGAAGAGCCAGTCTATGGCCTCGCGGCACGTGCGTACAGGGAAGATGGTGACAGCTAGATGCACTTCTGCTGCGTAAACAGCTTTTTGAGCTTCCGTTGCCGTGATTTTTGGTGTTTGCTCGGTTCTTCGCCGTTTCTGGCTTGCCACCGGTGTATCGGTGTCTGTTTGGCTCATCCGTTGCAACATTTTGTCTCGATAAATACGATCTTCGACATTTTGAAGCTTCCGTAGGTGCTCCTTGAGCCCACACACCATGACAATGAAATGGTGGGTTGCTAACGGGTCCTGGAGCCGTGCACGATCTTTTGCCACTCGTAGATCGTCACAAAGTGTGTTGTTGGTGATTTTGTCCACAAGAACAGAGCCTTCGTAGTACAATACAAAAACTCGTTCACAAACCTCGACGGCATCACAAGGAACAAACATATCTTCTTCTTGATTGTAGAGTGCTGTTGCTTTGCGTTTCCAAGAAATAAGTGGAATATCAGAGTATGTTTTTCGTCTAGTGGGCAATTGGAATACCTCATTAAAGTATTCTGCATCAAGAGCTTCATCTAGGGAAACTGCTGTTTCTATAATCATTTCACCAAGAATATCCTCTTTTTTGTGTGTAGCTTTATTGGCTTCCCGCCATTCCCGTGAACTGAACTTCAGTGGTTTTTGACATTGACTGTGGCTCTGATTCTGCTTTCTCTGACTCTGACTCTGACTCTGCTTTCTCTGACTCTGGCTCTGACTCGCTTGTTCTTCATGAATCTGACTAGCTCGCGGGGACAGCTCGATGGGATCAGACAATTCATCAACAAATAAAGAAGTCTTTAACAAATCCTTGCTTGTTTTGCTTGATGGTTTGCTTGATGTTTTTCTTGATAAATCATCAATGATGGAATCATCATCAGAACTGCTGAGCCAGTTGCAAAGATCTAGAACATTCGATGATTTCCTGCTCTTTTCTATTGACGGACTAACTGTGGGTTGAGGTATCCGCTTTACTGCAGAAGATGGTCTGTTAAAGTGTGGGGATGACCGATGAGGCAGCGATGGAGGATCATTTTCTGAAAGACTGGATTGTTAGTATAATTCATGAATTTGGCGATTTTTTCGAACATACATTATAATTTCCGGCTTGGCTGGCGTAGATGACGCGTTCTCGCTTGATAACTCTATAATCTCCATGGTAGTAGGAATTGTTTACGCGCGTTGATGGTGGATTTACTGAATATACTGAATTTGGCTATTATATCTGATTCAATTTGACAGAATTATATTATATTTCGAAAACTAAAAATGACAGCTGTGTGGTTATGTAGGTCACTTAAGTCATACAAATGCCTATATAAACCTCTACATAGAAAGGTACTCTCATTATTATTATTATCTGATTACGTAATTACTTACGTAATCAAATGACCGACCGCAGTCTGTTCTTGTTTCTAGTGTCTTCCGCTAGGGCTATTTGGTAATCTTCCTAACAATATGTTGTATACTCCATATTGTATACTCCATATTCCATATTCCTTTTTGTATGGTGCATTTTGTATGGTGCCTGGTGTATGGCCTCAAATCTTGCCCATATATACACCCGTACACCAACGAGGTATAAACAGGTTAAACCAGACAATTCTTCAACAGTTTCATTCCAATCCACAATGGTCAACAGACACCGTGCTGTAAGCATGGCATTCAACGGGAATGTTTCCCGGGATGATGAAGAAAAAACACTCAAATCACTTTCGGAATTAAAATCTCTATACCGAGATATCCGCTACGATTGGGCCCAGTTAGCCACTGGAGAAATCAGTCCCATTGAATTGGCCATTGCATTTCTAGACGATACTTCCGTTGGTCTCGCTCATCGTAAAGCCGAATTCGATGATCTCTGTGAATCCGCCAGCGACGCCTTGAGAAATGCCGTCGTGGAAAACCATGAAATCTTCAACAACTCCGTCGGTCTGTACCACTTGCTCTTGGAAATGGCCAGAACGTCCCAGCAGGATAGCGCCGACATTAAGCGGCTCATGGATACCGCCACACGTGACGTCAACGACCGGTCTCTCTACTTGAAGGAGCTCGATTCCACCTCGGCCAAATACTCCGAAATGCTCGATATCTTGGATGCCGTCGAGTACCTTTACAAGATCCCACAGACCATTGATGAATTGGTTGCCGGCAAAAAAGTGTACGCGGTGTACGACGTGATTTCCGAGGGATACAAGATTGCTGCTCGCTACAACTTGTGGGCTTTGCCTGCTTTGGCCGCCACCCACGGCTATCTCGAAATGCAATCGGAGAGCTTATACGATATGATCATCGACGAATTGCGCAACGAGATCTATCTCCGTAACTCGCATGTGTTCTCCCAATCCAAGGATATGTGGAGCACGTTGCTCTCGTCGGGAACGCCGCAATTGGCATCTTTCAAGTCACTCTTGGACGTTCTGACGAACTTGGAACTGTTCATCTATAACTCGGCCAATTTGGACCTTCTGGACATTGCTGCATGCTTCACCGACTACACCTCCGTGTTTGTCAACGACCACTTGCCCCGCATCCACGCTCACTACTCCAAGTACGACACCGCCACCACCAACGCCGACTATGCTCTCATCTTGGAGAGTTCGCTGAGCCCAGCTTACCAGTCCTGCTACTACATGTACATGTTGCTCTCCACGGCGTCCAAACTCAACCGGTTGCACCCGGTGTTGGAGGTGTTGGTGTCGTCACTCCAGCAAGAAATGCACGATTTGATCAACCAAGCCACCGACGAATGCAAGCACAAGAATCCTCACCAGTTGTTGCGGCTTCTGAAGGCGAGGAAATTGGAGTCGGCTGCCTTCAGGGATAAAATCAGCGGCCAGACGTTTCTCGATGCTGCCGTGCCGATATTGCAGGACTTTTTCGGCACATTCTTCTTGAAGGCAATGGCTATTCTCGCCAACCATAGAGTTGTGTTTGAAATCGTGAAGCTCATTGAACTGAGCCAAGATATCGCTACAACGGCTCCCGCTGCACGTGACCCTAGAGCAAGAGACTCTACTTCTGCTGATGGCGCTGTTTCCTCAGCCACTGCCACGTTGGTTTACGATTTTGAGACGGTGTGGAGTCTCATGCGCAAGGAGCTTGAAAGCATAGTGGTCAATTATATCCATGATGACCACCTGGAGGACGCAGTCACCATGAAAGGGGATCGCAATACTCCAGCCAATAAGCTTCACCATGTTCTCACGATGAAGCAGTTGTTCAGCTTCAACGACGTTTCTTTTGAGAAAACCACCAAAACCACCGAGGACATGACTCAGGTTCTCAACGATATGTTTCCTGGATTTAATCTCAAGTCCCATTCTTCCTCTTCTGCGAACGGTTCTAACGCAGAAGCTTCTCCTTATATCACCAGCGAGCAGTTCAACGTTCTTGTGGAGGATTTGGTGCCCAAGAACATCTACAACATGCGCATTGCCCTTGAGTACTTGCTTATTTTTGTTTGTGGGGCTCAAATGATGTTCAGCAGCTCAGAAAGGATCCGTGGGGCCAAGTTCTCCGCCTACCTGTTTTTCAATGACTTTATGCGAAACGTGTTCTTGAAAAGACTCAGACAAGAACTCGATATTGCCTTTGAGGAGACCATGACTGGAGAAGTACATGCTAGTCTAATATCCGAAGCTTCCGCTGGAATTGTCGAGTTCAAGTTTGGCCAGGAAACAACGTCTTTGCATGATGAAGAAATTTCCACTGGAGTTCATGCACCATTCGGGAAACCCATGTCGGCTTCAGCTAGAGTGTATACTAATGCTGTTCTGTTCAGGCGTCTTTTCAACAATATTTGCCATACGATGAACACTTCGTATACATACAGGAAGGACCTAAGCGATATGGTGTTGAGCATGCTTCAGAAGTTTGCCAGAAGGTACCAAGATTACTATGATGAGGTTTTGACTGGAGGAACCGGCCATGATATCACTGAAATGGGGTTGGGGTTGCATGAACGTTCGAAGCACGTGCTGCGGATCAACAAATGGATGAATACACCAGCAATGGCAGAAATGACCGGGGCAGTTCTCCAGAATCATAGCAGCACTGATACTTGTGGACCGTTCCTCACAAAAGAGATGGAACTCATCTTTTTCAAAACAGAGGCCATGCCGAACGTATTTGACGTTTCCAAGGATGACTTTCTTGATGAAGAAAGTTTCCACCAAGTGTGTCATTTGCTTCTTAGTGCATCGTGGGTGCTTCAGTGGTTGCCGCAAATGCGCAAGGAGTCCAACTACTCCATCTACGAGCCCAACGGCGAAAAGACATCCAAGGTGACGGAGGTGGAGAAGCTCAAACATGATTGGCTGTTTTTGGAAAATGGACGGTCTAATTTCTCCATGTCCGAAAGCCAACATGTTTACTTGACGCTTAATCTGGATCGTGTGGGGGATTTCGATATGGTGGTACAAACGTTCGAGACCATCCGTGATAAAGCGTTGGTGGCATTACGGTACGATTTGCGATTAAAGGCAATGTACTACATTGGCAAGTCTTTCCAAGGGGACTTTGTGCTTTCCACAGAGCCTGCTGACCTGGACCAGTATATTGGTCTGTTGAACAAGGAGGTTTACTCCGTGGGCACTCGAATCGACGAATTGCTTACGGCAGAGGAAGGAGAGTGTGTTTTCCTCGGATTACCTGGGTTCTTAACCAAGGCATTTATTCAAGGCTCAGAGATGATTGAGGTGGCCAACCGGAACGGCATCAAGAAGATCCTCTTGAACGTCATCACTCTTCAACAGATGCTCCGGAGCATGACTAAGCATCGCGAGACAGTGGACTTTAGTAAAGCCACTAGATACTTTGAGATGTTCACCGCTTCTGAACACGTGCTTTTGCAGAAGGTGGCCTCCTCCACTGATGGTTATACACGTGATGAGGTGTTGAACTTGTTACGGTTGATTTACAGTGAGAAGCTTTCTTCCAAAACGGCCAGTTCTTTCAACCGGTCCAAGTACAGTGAGCTTTCCAAGAAGATCTACGACATATTTAGCTGAGGCGATATTATTGAAAAGAAGGAAAGAGAAGGAATGTATTATACACGTGATTAAGATCTAGTGATGGCCCAGGAGACTGCTGTTGAGAGGAGTGATTTTCAAGATATCACTTAAACGTTCAAAGAAGTAACGACCAACGGAGTCACCAAGAACAGCAGCAAAGAAGTAAACAAGACTGAAGGTCATGGCAACCAACATAAGTGCATAACTGAGCATACTGGATAAGAAACACAAGGACAACCGGATGATTTCCCGCACCACCGAGGTCATAAGTGAATGTGCTCTAGGAGTATGGTTTGTTTCCACGGGAGTCTTTGCCTTTTCGTCATCATCATCATCACAATTGCATTCGTCGATTATGGTGGTCAGTCTCTGGTAGTTTGGGTTATTCCAAACGCGGACTTCAAGATAATTCTTGATGAATTCAAAGGATTTCCCAACAAAACCAGCGACAAAGATCAACACAAACATACCGAACGCCTGTCCGTTGTTGGAAGCTTTGAAGTTCTTGAAGAGAACATCACGGTTGGCGTAGAAAGTGGAGAAGTACATTGTCATTCCTCCGTGCATATCCATATGGTGCATTCCACCACCCATGTGGCCCAGATGGTCCATGTGGTCCATGCCTGTTGATGAAGCCATAGACATTGATGTGGAGGAGGCCATTCCGGACATATCCATAGAACTAGATGGCATAGTCATGTCCATCATATCGTGTCTTGGATGGATCATATTTATGGTTTATTGTGGGAATATGAACAGTTGAAGAAAACCTGATGAAAAGGTAAAGATAATGAAAAACTAAAGAAGGATGGAATGGTCTTATATATAACGAATGAAGGATTTGCTAGGCAAAATACACGAGCACATTTTTTATCTCTACAGGTTCGTACTTTTTTTTTTCTAGATAATGAGGCGAGTGAGCATTTTTTGATGCCGTATACGGGAACAATTTTGACTCGGGTAGAAAAAAAGAATAGCCACTATCCAGGATTGATTCGCGGGCCATAAAAAAAACAATCGCACCATTCGATATACGCCCGATCGCCGGAGGTAATTCTCTACAATCTAAAGCTTCAAAACGCCCTCAAGCGAGCAATTTTTATGGCCGGGGAACAACCACCGGGCAAATCTAAATGGGGGTATATCAATTTGAAGGACCAAATTGGTTTATATGTAGGAATATTTAATGCAAAACCTGTACATAATTCTTGGATGGTCCCATTTGCTAATTTTTTCTAATTTTTGTTTTTTGGCCAAATTTTAGTGTAAGGGGAACATCGGCCAAGATGGTGTTTCAATCGTTGCAGATGTCGCACGGCTGTTTGGTGTACGGGTGTTTTTTAATGAGCATAATTACGCACCTGGCTTGGAAGTTATAACCGTTAACTTAGCATGCGAAAATGGCAAAATTGAAATATACCATTTTAAAGAAGTTTGTGAAAAATTATATATGAAATAAAAAATAGAAAATCAGAATCATTTCTTTATTTTTATTTTTATAAATCTTTATTAATTTTTATAGATTCTTATTACAAAACATGTAATTTTTAAATTTTTCTTACAAAACATATAATCGGTATACATTATAGGGACTATGTCTATGGCTCACCGGCTCCAGGCCTGAGCATGCAATATATATACACAAAAAAAAAAGAAAAAAAAAAAAAAAAAAAAAAAAAAAAAAAAAAAAAAAAAAAAAAAAAAAAAAAAAAAAAAAAAAAAAAAAAAAAAAAAAAAAAAAAAAAAAAAAAAAGAAAAAAAGAAAAGAAAAAAAAAATGTCTGTAAAATCAGATGGTCAGGTTATTCAGACCGAAATCCATCATCATCCAGTAAAGCCTTCTTATCAAAAACATCATGTTTTTGAAGCTCCCCACATCGTAAAGAAGAATCTGCAGTAAGAACATGATTATCAAGCCAATCTTGTCCCATAAACCTCTGGCCACATCCAATACATGCACCATGCTCATGAAGCTTCTCAGTAAGGTTTGGAGCTAACTTGATCTTTGCGTCATCAAACTTAAAGTGAACATTAAGCAAATGTTTCTTGTAATCATAAGGTCTGTTGAACTTGCCCAGCTTATGTGAGCATGTGGCCCGTGGGAAAACACACTGGAATCTCCCAATCTCATTATGAATCCGCATATGTCGACTGTAATCACGGCTGATGTGACGGTCACAAATTGGACATATACTGACCTTAGGTCCACGTCTAGTCTTTCTTGTGGCTCCAGCAGCTCCCATGACAGCTCCAATGGCGCTGCCAACAGTGGAAACGTTAGAAGATGATCCGGCGTCATTGTTAAAAGCAAATCCTGCTCCTCCAGATGTGTATCCGCCACTATTGCTGCTGGCCCTGGATACCAGCGATGCCAGTTGTTCGAGACCAGGACGCCTCAATGTATCAAAGAGACTGCCCGTTTCGTGAGGAGGGCTAGGCATCTGGAACTGCTCACGCTGACCGAATTTTTGCTCGTAATCGGTGTCATTGTACTTGCCTGCGTATCCGCCATAACGCAGGTAATCGTCGTACCGCCCACTGTTGTTCTCGTAAGCTTGGGGCTGCTCATGGTAAAAAGGGTCAACACCGCCATTGTATTGCTGTTGATCGTAATGCTGGTACTGTGTGTTGTCGTTGTAAGTGCCGCCATAGCGAGGTTCTTCAATGTAGAAGGATTCCGGAACCGGCACAAAACCCCCTGATTGTACGTCGTCACGGGGTTCACCATTGTTATCTGGAGCACCAGGATGAGAGAATTCGGCAAAATCGTCATTTGGCTTAGTGTCGATGTTACCACCCGGAAGACTCCAATCTTGGTCGTAATAGCTTGTTGAATCGTCGTAGCCGCCAAAGTATCCGCCGTCGGCAGTGGATTCAGGCGGATTCATAAGCGGTGTAACACTTTCCTGACCACGATCCCAATCTAGTCCATTTTGATTAAAACTCATATCTGGGTCGCTGATTTTGAGTCGGTCGTAATTACCTTCAAACGATGACTGAGCTGTGTTTGACGTTGGTGCTGGTCTTGACGATGGCAATGTGACTGTCTGTTGGTGATTTTGGACTTTCCAACTTGAATTTGGCTGCACGGAGTCCAAATTAAGACGAAAACCTGGATTCCTTCTTTGACTGCTGCTGTTTTGATTATTGCTTTGGCCTTGGGTTTGTCTGTGTTGACTGGAATTATAATCATTATAGTCACGATGAACATGCTGATTGCCATTTTGGTTTCCATGCTGGGAGTTGTAATCGACGGTATTATTGTTGTTACCTTGATAATTGTCTGAATTAGGAAGGCTATCTTCCTGAGTGAATGATTGTGAAAGCTTGGATTTCACGTGACGCTTTGGATTCTCTGGACCATGATAATGGCGGAATTGAGAGTATGTATTGGCGTTGGCGTTGGTGTCGGCGTTGGTGTTGGTGTTGGTGTTGGCGCTACCGTTGCCGTTGCCGGTGTTGTTGGATTGAACGGGCAGAAATAGATCGTTATGGGGATCCTGATTGGTGGCCAAAAAAGAAAAGTAATCGTCAGAAGAGTCTGGAACAGCAGGAGCAGATATAGCGCCTTCATGAGAGAAATCAGTTAATTTTGATAAAACATTATAATGAGTTTGAGGCGGAAGATTATGATGGAAAGGACCAGAGAAGTTAGCAGCGGGAGGAATAGGTTGATGGTGGCGATTTTCGTTATGAGGTGGAGGCATATCTTTATGGGAATTTTGAGACATGATATTAACCTGTGCCATGGAGCTAGGATAAGGTTAATTGATATAAAAGATTTAAAGGGCGGTTTGATATAAAAGATTTAAAGAAGGGGA
>JAJMHH010000001.1:268061-279710 GCA_030582955.1 Osmozyma tolerans
AAAAAAAAAAAAAAAAAAAAAAAAAAAAAAAAAAAAAAAAAAAAAAAAAAAAAAAAAAAAAAAAAAAAAAAAAAAAAAAGAAAAACGCGCACTTAACACACCAACCATACACTTAAAGTCATGTGACCTAACAAATTTCCCTTCTCTATAATGATGAGATTAAAAAATTAAGCTACGTCAATACATATTTTGTACGTGGACGAGAAGTGAAAAATAAGCGAATCCCAATATAATTGGGATAATAATATACTATGTGCAGTACTTCCAAATTGGAAATGTCTGGCCCTGGCCACGGAGGGCGTTCACTGCGCGGCGGGTGGATGAGATTGGATCGAGATGAGTGTAGTTGAGAGGATGGGGAAAAACAATTTATATGCCGGAAAGAAAAATTTTATCACAAGAATTGAGATAGAAATCTTGACATTAAGCCACAATTTAATGCAGATTGGAGAATGGGTTTTCAAAGTTTGAGATCCTTCAAATTTCTATAAATAGATTTATATATCTGGCTACAATAGAATATGGTTCTGGTGGCTGGCGGGGCTGCACACAGCATAGCCCGATGGCACGAATTTACGAGAAAAGCGCGTGGGAAAAGAGGAGAAACTATTTTTTTTTTTTTTTTTAAAAAAACGGACGTCAAAAGTCATGGAAAATTCTTCACCAAAAGAAAATCCGTTTTTCCAAAAAAGGTACATCAAACCGCCTTCTTAAGTATCCAAAGTTTTCCAATTCAGGTTATTCTTCCAGAAACTTGGAAACCCATACACCGTGCCAAGGCTGAGCTTTTTACAATAATTCATTGTACACTTAATTATTTAGCTATTATTGGTTATTCTATTGCATTTCTATTGGCTTTTTGTTTGGGTTTCTGTTGTCTATTGGTATATAATGGTAATATGTTGGTAGTAGTATAACGTGATTTAGTTTTAAGATCATTTACAGAAACGGAAATATCTTTACAAAATCTTTTAGGAAGTCCATTACGGAATGCACGGCATTCGACTATGAACATTTACTATTGCCACTATATGCATTTATGCTTAAAATCCATATTTGTGTGCCATGGCCAATTGTCCTGCTCGCTTATTTTTTTTTTTTTTTTGTTCTCGGCGTCTAACGGTCATTCTCATCTCAATTCTCATGTCACTCACCTGACCGTTGAGATGAGTTTATCTAATGTTATCTCAATAATGCATCTCATTTCATCTCATCTCATCTCAATTTTCATCTCATCTCATCTCATTTTTCATCTCAATTTTCATCTCAATTCTCATAATGCCTCATCTTATTGTCCTATTGTAACCCCTTTTCTTGCTCTCCGGTGTGCTTCCGTCGTTTGTCCCGTGCCAGGTACATTTACTTAAATGGTCGCAAATGTGGATTAAAAGTCTCGTTTTTTTTCCCGCCGTCCCGCTTGTCCGAGAAATTCGGTGGACCCCTCCCCACATTGCCCCGCTTCTGCCCCTAGCAACTACTTCTTCACATCATCACTTCTACATCCGTACTTCCCGGTTTCTTGTTCAAATCCACCTCTCTAGTTATCATTATGTTCTCACTAGTACACTTTTGGGTTTCGCACTACCACCTCTTTCGCCACCCTCAGCCCCTTGAATTATAACCTTTCCACACTTACTCCTACTATCTACTTCTTTTTTCCCATAATGTCCTGGATAGTTTTCGGTGCTACCGGCCTCTGTGGCCTTGAAATTGTTAAATGTGCCGATAAATCCTCCAAAATCCCCCAATTGGCTTCAGTCACGCGGAGATCCTTTGATTACGTCAGCAACAAGTTAAACAAAATAGTCGAATCCGACGCCGCCAAGTATCCAGATATCATCAAAGCTCAAAATCCATCGGTAGTGTTGTCTGGACTCGCCACTACAAGAGCAGCAGCCGGATCGGCTGCCAAATTCGTCGAGATCGACCACGACATCAATCTTTCAATTGCAAAAGCGGCAAAAGACGCTGGCGCCCATACTTTTGTCATTGTATCGTCTACAGGTGCATCCGCGTCGTCTCCATTGCTTTATTTGAAGACAAAGGGCCAATTGGAGAACGACATTATTGACCTTAAGTTCCCAAGAACCATCATTTTGAGACCAGGTCCATTATTGGGTGAAAGAGAAAGCTCCAAAGGTTTTCTCAATGATTTACTGAGCGGTATTACCAAACATCTTCACAATACCTACATTGGAAACAATTTTATTTTCCCAGTATATGGCCACGAGGTGGGAAAGGTGGCAGTTCACCTTGCACTGCAACCTATTGAGGATCAGCCGGAGAAGCCCGAGGTACATATCGTTGGCGGTAAAGAGTTACTCCAGATCGCCAAGAATATCGAATAGGTACGAGGCTGATGTTTGCCCCGATGTAGTATATGAATCTATGAATCTGTTGTCATGTTTATTGTCTGTGCATGTTCTTTTTGACATTTTGTCTATGTCTTGTTATTGCTTTTTTTTTTTTTTGCTTTATTTGCTGTATTTTGCCATTATTTTGCCATTATTTTGCCATTATTTTGCAATTATTTTGCTTTTTTATTTTGCTTTTTTTATTTTATATGCAACAAAGATGCAACCCAACAAAGAAAGCGGAATGCCTAGAATGGGAGCGGAAAATGTTGGCTGGATGTGACGGAGAAATTGATTATTGTAATGTGGAATGATCAATGGTGACAATAAATGTCGCGCTCTTGTTACACTTGTGAAATAATAATAATGGATCATCATACTGCATACCTGTGCATCGGAGTGACATGTCACTACAGGCTTGGCTCTCGTTCGGTCAATTCGATACATGAGTCCCCTGCAATGTATCAAGACCCGGAAAGCCCCGTTTCCTTGCATTTGAGTACAATAAAAAAAATAAAAAAAAAAAAAAAAAAAAAACAAGAAAACAAGAAAAATTAATGTATAGGGGATAAACAGTGATTGAGATTTACTTGGTCACATTCCCCTCGAACACTACTTCCGCACCCCCCACCTCGAACACCTCCACCATTTTTCTTCAAACCATTCCTCTATCATTTATTCCTGTATATAACTCACGTAGACGAAAGGTTCCCCTGAGCTAAGCCATAGGCAAAGAGTGTATATAGGGCAACCTTTGTAAACAAATTATACGGGTATATCGGCTACGCAGCGCAGGGAATATATACAAAGACATATTAATATAAAGTTTTCTTTTTTTTTCCTGTTGTTGGTTTTTATCTTTTTATTTTTTTATTGTTTTTTTTTTTATTGTAGTTCTTTTTTTTGTTTTTTTCTTATCGTACGGAGTTAGCGCCCGCATCGTGAGAGTACCACTAATGTAGCGACGGCCGTAGATGGTAGCAGCGGAGTTTAGGATCAGAAGTGAGAATGTGGTTGTCGAGCCAGTCACTTGAGATGAAACGGTGACCGCACGGGCACGTGCCCCAATGGTGTAACTTGTCACGCAAATTATGGACCCTTTTCAAGGAAGGATCATCGAATAAGAAGTGCTTGTTTAACAAGTGCTTCTTAAAATCGTATCGTCGATTAAACAGGCCAGACTTATGAGGGCATACAGATTTGGGGAACAAGCAGTTGAAACGTTTTTCCAACTGGTGGGTTCTCATATGGCGCGTCATGTCTCTGGTGATGCGCTTCCCGCATATGCAGCATCTCGAATGATCGACAAAAGTAGACTCAACTAAAGGGGCGGCGATATTAGAGTCTGAGTTTACCAAACTAGTCATATCTGGGAACAGCTGAGGGCGGAAAGCGGTGACCACACCCGCCAGAGTACTCAGCAGCGGAGCCAGCACCAGCAGTGGCAGCAGCAGCAACCCCGCCGAGGGCGCTAGACGAATTTGCCCTATAGGCAGGCGCGTCGGGGATTGTGCAAGCGAGGTGCTTGCCTGCATATTTTGAGGCGAGCATGCAGGTTGGTGCGTGGCGTGCGAGGCTGGCGGGTGTAGGGACTCATGATGGAAACTAACTTCTGAGGTGCTAGACGAAAAGGAGCCTCCCGCATCCGAATACAAACGCGACGGTTGCAGCAGACGCTGGTAAGTTGAGTAGTCCTGTGGCGGCCTTTGAAGGGCGTAATTGTCCATCGGAACTAGGGGTTCTTCTGAGACGTGGGGGACCACCGACAGATGCGCCAGCGATTGCCCCGTGTGGTGCGTCCCCGTTGTATGTTGAGTTCTTGAGACGTAACGGTTTGAATGAAAACCAATTTGAGGGTATTGCTGAATTGTTGGTTGGTGGTTTTGAGGGAATGCCGACAATGGTTGGTTTGGTGGTAAAAAAAATGCCGACGCTTGTTCTTGTAGAATTTGACCGGCAGCAGAAGGCTGATAAGGGGCAATTGAAGGCTGAGGCGGGGATCCTGCTGATGATGATTGGTTTTGCTCATGAAACATTAGGTCAACCTCCATTTTGAATGGGATCCCATATTCATCCTCTTCATGTGGGGATTTGGACATGGTTTGATTGAACGAATGTGAATAAAGCGATGTTTGTGGATTAGCAATCTCCATTGATAAATAATTTGACAATTTTAATAGAAGTGGTATCTCTTTCACTTTCTCTCTATTTTTATAGTTGAGGTGGGAATGAGATCGATTTAAAAAGGGCAACTTCACCTTTTATTTTCTTTGAATGGATCTTCTTTAGTTCCTTTATTTCTTTTTCTTTTTTTTTTTTTTTTTTTTTTTGCTTTTCTTTTTTAATCCTTTATTTTTTTAGCTTAAAAGTATTATTTTCTTGAGTTTCCTTTGTATTGAAGATTATTTCACTTTAGTCCGTTTAAACGAGACGGCTGGTGACTTGTAGATCGAAGCAAGATCAGCGGCGGGGCAATAAAATACAATGCAAGAATGCAACCGGTAGTAAATTGTAGAAGGAAAGGAAATTGAAATATTATTTTTGGGGAATTGGAACGGTTCAATGGAACACTTCAATGGAACGTTAATATCAAAGAGAAATGTAAAGTGTAACAGAAGCGGATCCTAATGTTGGAGGGAATGTAAGGGAAAGAATTCTTAGGATGCGACTAAAAGAATGAAAGGAAATGCATCATGAATTTCCTCCCTTCAAAAGGGGACGAGATGGTGGTGTGTTTAAATAAAGATCGGATGAAAATGAGATATAAGGTTTGAAGGTGTCTAAATGTATACTTTTCTTTTTTTTTTTTTTTTTTTTTTTTTTTTTTTTTTTTTTTTTTTTTTTTTTTTTTTTTTTTTTTTTTTTTTTTTTTTTTTTTTTTTTTTTTTGTTGTTTTTCTTTTTGCCTTTCTGCCTTTCTTTTTTTTTCCTTTATCTTGAGAAGCAAACGAAGGCGTATGAGGAAATTCTCTTCATGCAGCAGAGCTGCTTAGTTGCAAAAATTTAAATCTATAGAGGACTTACCGCTACCATGGTCGCAGGAAAATGTCTCCTATTGTGCATGCATCTGGTGGAGTGTACTTGCATGGAATTTTTAAGTTGTGTCGCAGTGACCTGACGACAAATGCACGTCTTTTTTATTTTTTATTTTTTTTTTTTTAAAAAAAAAAAAAAAGAAAAGGAAATTTTCTTATATTTATCTTTGTTATGTATCTCGCTACATTCGAATTTTTTTTATCTCAAGTTTAATATTTCGTGCACTTAATTATCCCGCTAGGGAATGTTATAAGTTGTGAAAAATGTCTTAGAGAAGGTTCGGGTGTAAGGAAGAATCTATGCATATGGATCGTATCCCCGAAATAATAATTTCATATCTCCAATACTTCAAAACGCTTAAGCAAAAGCAAAATAATACAGATAAATTAAAAATTCAATGTAAGAAAAATACAAGGGTAAGAAAAGTAATTGGCCTTCAATACTAAAATGGAAGTAGGGGAAGGCAACAGCGCGCATACATGACATAGGCGCTCATGCAACGAAGGAAAATATGAATAATTCATCCTTGGCGAGAACCCCTTCTACAGGTTGTTAATAGCGGACAGTGCAAGTGACAGCGAGGTAACAAAACAAAAAGTATAGCATTAAGAGAGTTATTTTGGCAAATGTCGCATCAATATGCAGTGTTCTTCCCTCGTTTTTTTTTTTTTTTTTTTTCCTCTGTGTAAATACTTATTCTCGGCGAAACGTCATGTATGATAAAAGTCAGACGCCAGGAATCTAGGCAAAATGATGTCAAGTTCCTGAGGCGACCATGTGGGCTAAAGAATCTAATTAGATTATTCCCCTTACTCGATACATCAGCCATGGATTAAAGAAATTAAGGATTTTATGAAGGACATTATTTAAAAATATTTTTTAATTAAAATATATTATTTATCATATTATTTTAAGATATTATTTATTAATTTAATATTTACTTATTTTGTTCTTTGCATTTCTTGTCCTTCCTACTGTGGCTGTGCGGAGAACAGAGTGCCGGTCAAAGATTGTAGTTTAATCATTTTTGGCACCGGAGAATTGACCTCGTGTGCCGGGAAAAAATCCTACTATTAGATTTTTATCCATCATGCTGGCTCAACAATAGTACCCTTTCGGTTACGTTTCGGCGATTTCGTACATTTTTCTCGCAAGAACAATAGGTGGATCTCGGCGAACCTTATATGCACACTGGGTCATTTCATATTGTTTTGTCGCGGATCACGCTTGGTGTTGCCGGGTTTGTGTGTAAGTGCCTTTGAATCACCTTACCACCAATTTAAACAATAAGCGCGCCAGACAATAAAGGTGACATGCATTAGCGTTTCCGGAGACATTTACGAGAAGCACAAGAAAAAAACAAATGAGAAGTACAAAAAATGAGAAGTATGAAAAGTACAGAATTCCTGCGCCTTGGGCGTTGTTGCCACCTCGTGTGCTGATAAATGCAAGAATCCTCGGTTTTCATACTGATAAGTGTTTGTGCTTACTTTTAACTGGATGAATGTCGTTATTTCGTCACCTGCATCCGCGCAATGCTTTTTTCCAATCTTAACGTACAGCGAATATCGACAAAAAAAAAAAGGACAAAAAGACTCATTTGAGTCAATTCAGGGTCGCGCAACGCGAAGTTCTCATCAGTTTAAGTTGTAACGGTAGCGTAGATCTTGGAACATGATTGAGACTATTTTTCTCCACTTTATTTGATTCACGTTCCTCAACGCCTTCAATTTTCAACAACCTCAGTACACCAAGACCAAGGTTGCGAGCAATTTTTGGCTTTTATTTTGACACGGCGGCGCCTGGCATCTTCATATGCGGAATTTCCAAAAGTTATAAAAAAAAAAAAAAAAAAAAAAAAAAAAAGAAATCGTCTGTGAGCATCATGGATGTTGACACAAAACGCGACGTATACCATTAATGCGCCGAAAAGAAAAAAGCCACAGTAAAATCGAACCAGAGAAAAGTGCCGCGGCGTTCTCTGTGTAAGCAGAAACACTTAATATGAAACTATTCACAACGCTGCATCAGTACACCAAGTAAGAAAATGAACATTTAACAAGTTTTTTCTTCATTTCTTTTCCTTATCAACTGTTGCTTTTCTTAAGTGCATCATTTTTCTAGAAAAAGTGTCATTTGTGGTCCGCAGCCCTGTATAAATGGCCTGATTCAGCAAAGTGGCCGCCTCGACCCTGAAAGTTGACGAAAGCATAAAAGTAGAAATAGCAAAAAACAGAACAGAACAGAAGAACAGCAGAAAAAAACATAAAAACAAGAAAAGCAAATAGAGCAATTGCCAATTAACAACGTAATAATAAGTAATAAGACTTTTCGCATTTATAAAAAGGTTAATAAGCAAGGAGAATGGTCATAGTCAATCGGTCGGCAGAGGTTATGAATTTTATGTGATAATTCGTATATCGGCCCGAAGTTTAATGCCGCACAGTCTCGTGACTTACTATAAATATGAATAAGATTATATACAAGATATATACAGAATTATATACAGAGTTATATACAAAATTGTATACAAAATTGTATACAAAATTGTATACAGAAACCAAGTTTTAAATCAATTTTTTTTTTTGATAAAGTGGAATTCCAGGAATTTTTTAATATTATTTAGAAAATAAATGTCATTTTGCCCTTCTGCCTCACTAAACTCTATCAATCTCGCTTAAGATGAATTTTTGCCCCAATGCGCGAAATTCATTACAGGCCTAAATTAATAGATCCAGAGGAAGCTATTAGGCGTAAACTAATAGACCAAAGGAAGCTATTGGGCCCAGAGGAACATAAAAGAATTCACTAAAAACAAAACGATAGTTTTTAATTATAAATTCAAAAAAATTAAAATCTTTAATTCATCAACATTAGTTTAAGTGATTACCTCAATTTATCAATTTAAACCCCTGCTTTTCCTCTAATATTCAATTTGTCAAATAAAAAGCACTTTATCCTATCTTTCACCGCCTATTTAAATGAGTAAACATTGAAAGAGAAAAAAATGTCGCTAATATTTATCTTATATGCAGACAGGTGTCGTTGAAATTCGGTGGTCCGTCGATCAAAAAAAAAAAAAAAAATCACAAGAAACTCACAAAAGCATATTGCTGCCTTAATGGCAAACTAAATTAAGCAAGAAAAAAAAAAAATGTCTACATTAAAATGTACGCTACTGTCGGCGGCTTCCCTGTTTTTCTTCTTTTTCTGCAACAGACCCGCCTGCGCGTAATCTTTCTAGAAGAATAGCGTCACGCTAGCGTCACTCACGATGCCGCCCGGCCCCTGAAGTTCGCCGAAAGAGCGATTTTTTGTTAATCCATTGTGCGTGCGGAAGTGCGTGGCGGGTAATCACGTGGACTGTTATCACGTGGCTAAATGCCACGTGATTGACGATTTGTTCAGCCAGGTTTTCATCGACACGTGATGACTAGATGTTTAGTCGGGTGTTTCATCGAGTTGTGACTAACAGAAAGGTCATCAAAAGAGCTAAATTGGATCACAATTTGTAAGCATATGGTTTTGTATTGTAAATCTTTTACTGCTTAAATTTTAGAATCGCAGCGGTAAGTGTATTCTCAATTTTTTCATAAAAATTCAAATTCAATTCTCATTTTTTCCACTTTCTCAATTTGCCAATTCTTCAATTCCCTTCAATAAAATTTAGAATTCAAAATAAACAAAAATGTTATAGAAACAAATTTAATTTCTTTTTCTATATTTTTTAATTTTTCAAAATTTAAGGAATGGTTACTTTTATTCTAGCCTTTGAACTAACATTTAGAGAATATAGCGATCAGGTATAGAGAGTGATAATAGATAATAGAGTTCGTCGAAAAAAATAAAAAGATAAAAAAAATAAAAAAGTAGAGAATTGCAAATGCAAAATAGAAGAACAATAAATTTTGATGCTTTACAAGATGTAAATAGTGATAGCATAGATTACCTGTTAGATGTAATTACCATTACGGCTATTCAAAATCTATATCTACCGCTTGCAATGTTTTCTTAAAATAGATATTAGAATTGCAGAATACAGAATTACAGATTACAGAATTACAGAATTAGAAAACCAGATATAAGAATTTAGAGAAATAAGCAATGTATAGAATTCAGAGAATGATGATTATAATAAATAATGATAGTGATAATGGTGAATTGAGAATTTGGTTCATACAAATTATTAGCATTAATTCCAAAATGATTATAAATTCTACATTTAGGAATTATAGATTTTGGTATATTCATTTGATATTGTATTATAACAAAATTTTGCATAGTTAATAAAGTAATTGTATAAAATTGAGGATGTATATACTCATTTTTTAATTATGATAAGAATAAGAAAAACTATATATGTCAGCTATATATAGTAAAAATATGACTCTTTCAAGTTATAATAAATTCTAGGAATTGTCCAAGCAGTATACAAAATGATACAGAAGAATAAAAAAAGTTTTATAAATGATATTATAATGATATAATGATATAATGATATAATGATATAATGATATAATGATATAATGATATAATGATACAATGATATAATAATGATATAGAATGGATATATAATTAATATAGAATTGATATAGAATTGACAAAATAATGTATAAATGATACAAAATGATATAGAAATTTTATATGGTAATATGAAGAGTATATAAAATACAACAAATTATATAAAGAAGATATTATGATACAAAGTTTTAATGAATAAGAATAACAGATTAAGAAAATAGAAAAAACGTTTGAAATAACCATATTACTTAAATAACATATTTGGAATCTTCAAACCACTTCTCTTGAAATCACTTATACCTTACTTCGTTGATTACGTAATCAGATCAATTTTAATTCACATTTTAATGCTATCATTATGATTACGTAATCAGGCAGTTTTTAATTCACATTTTTATGCTTTTATTATGATTACATAATCAAAATAATACAACCAACTTCCTCGTAGTCCATTTAATGACCAGATCTACTGCCAGTCTTCTACTAGAGTGTATTTATTATATTATGGCCTAAATAGATTTTTATACTTTAATCTGCTATTCTTTGAAGGGATGTACTGATTTTACGTACTAAAGAATTTCGATACGAACATCGAACCATTTAGATATGCGATAGATACAATCATACAAACCAAACACGATGAAACAATATCGACATACTATAAAGCGTTAAGGAGAAATTGGTACCACTGAAGATAGGATGTATACAGAACACGTGACAAGTCACCCGAATATTATCACGTGCGTAGTGCGGTCACTTTCCCTCACGTGCCCGCGATGCTCGCTCGCGAGGTGTTACCCGGCTGCAAAGAAATCTCGGGTGAAAATTTTAATCATTTCGCTCATTAATATCTTTTCACCTTAGTCCTCCTCGGTCCATCAAAACAAAGTAAAAATGGGTGCCTACAAGTACTTGGAAGAGTTGCAAAGAAAGAAGCAATCTGATGTCGCTAGATTCTTGTTGAGAGTCAGATGTTGGGAATACAGACAGAGAAATGTCGTCCACAGAGCCTCTAGACCTTCTAGACCAGACAAGGCTAGAAGATTGGGATACAAGGCCAAGCAAGGATTCGTCATCTACCGTATCAGAGTCAGAAGAGGTGGTAGAAAGAGACCTGTTCCAAAGGGTGCCACTTACGGTAAGCCAACCAACCAAGGTGTTACTCAGTTGAAGTACCAAAAGTCTTCTAGAGTCACCGCCGAGGAGAGAATTGGCAGAAGAGTTTCTAACATGAGAGTGTTGAACTCTTACTGGGTTAACCAGGACTCCACCTACAAGTACTACGAAGTTATCTTGGTGGACCCATCTCACAATGCCATCAGAAGAGACCCAAGATACAACTGGATCGTCAACCCTGTGCACAAGCACAGAGAGGCCAGAGGTCTTACTGCTGCCGGCAAGAAGTCCAGAGGTATCAACAAGGGTCACTTGTTCAACAACACCCAATCTGGTCGTCGTCACACTTGGAAGAAGCACAACACTTTGTCCTTGTGGAGATACAGACACTAAGCTCACTAAATTCTTTAGTACTAAATTATTTGGTGTTTTTAGGTTATTACTCTTTGGGATATGAATACAAGAGTCTATTGAATAAAATAGTGTAGTGTATTGCGACGAGTGTTGTATGCAGGATATATATCTGTTTTCTAGATTGACTCTGATGACTGCGGGAGGCTAAATTGGGGATGTATTCAGAGGTATTATTTGATAGTATGAAGAGGCACCATAACATTAATATA